>CM061040.1:38009303-38011803 GCA_030762985.1 Adelphocoris suturalis
CGATACACGGGATACACGCGATACATGCCATACACGCGATACAAGCGATACACGCGACACACGTGATACACGCGATACACGCGATTCACGCGATACACGCGATACACGCAATACACGCAATACACGCGATACACGCGATACACGCGATACACGCACGCACGCCATACACGCGATACACGCGACACACGCGATACACGCGACACACGCAACACACGTGATACACGCGACACACGCGATACACGCGATACACGCGAGATACACGCGCACGCGTGCGCACGCGATACACACGATAAACGCGATACACGCGATACACGCGATACATGCAATACAAGCGACACGCGATACACGAGATACACGCAATACACGAGATACATGTGATACACGCACGCACGCACGCACGCGATACAAGCAATACACGCAATACACGCGATACACGCGATACCATGACCATGACACACACAAACACACACACACACACACACACACACACACACACACACACACACCAACACAAACACACACACCAACACAAACACACATACACACACACACACACACACACACACACACACACACACACACACACACACACACACACACACGTACACACACACACACACACACACACACACACACACACACACACACACACACACACACACACACACACACACACACACAAACACACACACACACAAGCACGCACGCGATACACACGATACACGCGATACACGCGATACACGCGACACACTCAATACACGCGATACACATACACGCGACACACACAATACACGGGATACACGCGATACACGCGATACACCATACACGCGATACAAGCGATACACGCGACACACGCGACACGCGATACACACACGCGATACACACACGCAATACACAACACACGCATTACACACGATACAAGCACACGCGATACACACACGCGACACACGCACGCGACTTACACACACGCGACACATGCGACACACGCACACACGCGACACACGCGATACACATACACGCGATACACGCGATACACGCGATACACGCTATACACGCGATACACGCGATACAAGCAATACACGCAACACACGTGACACAAGCGATACACGCACGCACGCGACTTACGGGACACACGCGATACACGCACGCACGCGATACACGCGACTTACACACACTCGACACACGCGACACACGACACACACGCGACACACGCGATACACGCGACACACGCACACACGATACACGCGATACACGCGATAATAGCAATACACACGATACACTCTATACAAACTATACACGCAATACACGCGATACACGCGATACACTCCGACCATGACACACACACACACACACACACACACACACACACGCGACACACGCAACACACACGATACACGCGTTACACGCACGCACGCGATACACGCGATACACGTGATACACCATGACACACACACACACACACACACACACACACACACACACACACACACACACACACACACACACACACACACACACACACACACACACACACACACACACACACACACACACACACACACACACACATACACGCGATACACGTGACACACGCGATACACGGGACACACGGGATACACGCGATACAAGCGATACACGTGACACACGCAATACACGCGATCCACACACGCGATTCACGCGATACACGCGACACGAGATACACACGATACACGCGATACACGCACGCACGGGATACACGCGATACACACGATACACGCAATACACGCGATACACGCAATACACGCACGCACGCGATACACGCGTTACACGCGATACACGCGAGACACTCATGCGTGCGCACGCGATACACGGGATACACGGGATACACGCGATACATGCGATACATGCCATACACGCGATACAAGCGATACACGCAACACACGCGATACACGCGATACACGCCATTCACGCGATACACGCGATACACGCGATACACGCAATACACGCGACACACGCGATACACGCGATACACGCACGCACGCGATACACGCGATACACGCGACACACGCGATACACGCGATACACGCAATACACGCGACACACGCGATACATGCGATACACGCACGCACGCGATACACGTCATACACGCGATACAAGCGATACACGCGACACACGCAACACACGCGATACACGCACGCACGCGACTTCCGCGACACACGCGATACATGCACCCACGCGATACACGCGATACACGCGATACATGCACGCACGCACGCGTGCGCACGCGATACACGCGATACACGCGACACACGCGATACACGCGATACACACGATACACGCGATACACGCGATACACGCGATACACGCGATACACGCGACACACGCGATACACGTGATACACGCGATACACGCGATACACGCGATACACGCGATACACACGATACACGCAATACACGCGATACACGCGATACCCTGACCATGACACACACACACACACACACACACACACACACACACACAC
>CM061040.1:38024303-38329303 GCA_030762985.1 Adelphocoris suturalis
GGCGTGCACATGATGCCACGTAAGGAATCCCTGGTGGAAGCTGGGGGTACCACTGGCTCACCAGGGTTGTGGCTGGGAGCACTCAAGAGTGGCTCCCAAAATTCCACAAACTCCTGGAGAGGGGGCAAAACTTGCTCATCCCCAGCTCCTTCCAGTACCTCCGCAGCCACACGAGCCGGATGCTTCCTCCACAACTTCTGGACCCGCTGATATTCCCGCCTTCTTGCTTGTTTTGCTGCTCTGCGACCTCCACGAGGCACCAAAGTAGGAGGAACTGCTCCCTGATGCCCCGTCACGGTCGCTTCCTCAACCCGTGGGAAGATCCTCTGTATGTAGGCTGCGACCTTGTCCTCCAAGCCTTCAGGCCTCTCAACAGCCCGCCTCACCAGATCCTGCAGGTAGGCACTCTCATAACCATCAATACGGCCTACCTGCTCCCCGAGCCTCAACACTTCAGTCTTCAAGAAGACTGGAGGTCCCGGGGGAGGATTGCTGAATGGCGGGCTGTTGCCCCACGCCTGTAGGAGATGCGGGAGAGGCCCCACGGCTATTTGTCAGGATCGCCTCCTGGACAAGCTGCTTATAGTGGGGCCTCAGGCGAAGAGATTGGATGGCAGAAAGCGTGCGCATGAGAAAACGTTGTTGCAAAAATACATTAATATGGCGTACCCCATTGCGCACAGCCTCTGCCTCCTCTGCTGCCATTCGTTGCAAATCCTCAGAAGCATACCTGGGCCGCTCTCGCTCTATGTCAATTGCAGCCTTGGCCTCCGCGGGATGCTTCTGCCAGCCGTGGGCACTGAGGCCACGCTTGGAACTGAAGGCTCTCTCACAATGGGCACAATGGTGGGCATTATTCAGGGCAGAGGAAGAGGATGAAGGGTAGGATGAAGATGATGAAGATGAGGGGGAGGATGACCGACGCCCCTGCCTGGGGCGCCCCCGAGCGCCTTCCCTAGAACCCCGGATGCCAATGGGCACGCGGGGGTTATGAGGCTGGTCGTGATTGTTATCCATAACTGAGGAAGCGCCTGTAGAAGGGTCGGGAGACTCGTTGACACGAGCCTCCCCCCTAATCGCCAGCGGGTCATTCTGCCACCCTCTGTTCACCCAGAGGGTGCCCGGGTTGCGCGACGGGGACGCATGACCATGACTTGGGTAGGGATATGAAGGAGCTCCAAAGAGATAAAAACACCGACAGTTACCCTACCCCAGCAACCCAAACACACACACACACACACATACACACACACACACACACACACACACACACACACACACACACACACACACACACACACACACACACACACACACACACACACACACACACACACACACACACACACGCGCGCGCGCGCACGCGCGCGCGCGTGTGTGTGTGTGTGTGTGTGTGTGTGTATCGCGTGTATCGCGTGTATCGCGTGTATTGCGTGTATCGTGTGTATCACATGCGAACGCGTGCGTGCGTGTATCGTGTGTGTGTGTGTGTGTGTGTGTGTGTGTGTGTGTGTGTGTGTGTGTGTGTGTGTGTGTGTGTGTGTGTGTGTGTGTGTGTGTGTGTGTGTGTGTGTGTGTGTGTGTGTGTGTGTGTGTGTGTGTGTGTGTGTGTGTGTGTGTGTGTGTGTGTGTGTGTGTGTGTGTGTGTGTGTGTGTGTGTGTGTGTGTGTGTGGCATTTTTTGGCCACTAAATTGTAAATTTGAACCTGAAATTATGGAGCTATCGGGCTTGCCAACAAACTCGGCCTGTCTTTTGCCAAAACGGATTTTTCTGCGTATCGTAAGGTGTTTCGCACTAGGTGTAACACAAAATTGGGTAAAACTAGACTGAAAATGGTGTAGAATACCGCCAACCACACCTTTCTATCTCAATCGGTTTCCGAGATATGATTTTTGAAAGTTTTTTAAAATAGAAAACCACGTTATTTGCCATAAAAAAACTGTTGTTTAAAACAACTTTTTTAACGTTTGACCACGTTTTTGGATTAATCGTTAAATTTCCTATACGTCAACTGCACATACATACTTTGCACATCCAAAATAAACTCCTAAAGATTCCGACTGCAGTTCAAACATTGAAAATTGAAAATACTTGTAAACTGCATTTCTAATCTCATAATATCTTCCTTTTTCATCGTTTTTTTTTCATTTATTTACTGCTACTTTCATTTCAGTTTTGGTGATTTCAAAGAAAACTAAATAATCCTGTTTGCGATTTACTCGTATTTACGTTTCCACCTACTACTCTGTTCGTACATTTGTTTGGTGTCATCCATTATTTTTGTGTACTGAAATTCAGTGAAACGACCTCTGACTCACAACGAGGATTTCATTTTGCCCTGACATCCTTGAAATGATCAATCTGAATCATATATCACTATAACGGCAACACACAAGAAAATTCAGAATCCCTTTGTTAGTTTTCTGGTAGGTAGGTAGGTACTCTTATTTTTGTAGGTATCTACAGTTTTTTCGCATTCAAACATGAATTTCTCCATGATTGATAAGGAATTGCAAAGTAGACCATACCATTAGAATGTTGATTAAATTTGCAAGCTTTCCTGAAATTTGACAGCTACCAGCACGTTCTTTGGAAATGTAGTTATTTACAAGCATTTTCAGAAACTTAATTTGTTTTTAATTTTTAATGTTTGAACTGCAATTGCGGTCCTTAGGAGTTTGTTTTTGAGTATAGGAAATTTAGCTGCATCTGAAAATGTGGTCAAAAGTTAAAAAAAGTTGGTTTAAAGCCGAGGAACGTGGGTTTTTGGCAAATAACATGGTTTTCCAAACAAAAAAAAGTCAAGAAATTATGTCTCAGGCACGGATTGGGATAGAAAGGTGCAGTTGGCGGCATTCTTCTCCATTTTCAGTTTGGTTTTACCCAATTTAATTACAAGTTACCAGGTTTTTTTTTTTTTTTTTTTTACGTAGGCAGGTGAGGAAATCTTTAAGATCCTAAGGTGGTAATCGGATCTAGTAAGATACCCGCGAGGGACCGCACTCCGGGTTATGTATGATTCAAACACACTAAAACCTCACCTTCCTTTTCCCACGTTGGAACTCAGCCTGGAACTGTTTAACACATTACTTCAGGCCGAGTCCTTGAGAAATTTCTTTAGTCCTCTCGGTCCATGTACTCCCTCCTCCTCTGTCTCTCCCGTTCCAAGATGATCTTTTTCTGGAGGATGTCTTCAACGTAGGCAGCTACAAAATTCCATTTTTGCTCTCTGTCAATCATTTTGGCTACTACCACCTCCGGTGTCATGTCTTGAGGTGGTAATTCCAGAGCATCCTGCAGCCTTATTCTTTCTGTAGCCCATCGCTTGCATACAAAGAAAGTATGGAGCACATCATCGTCCATTTCCTGGCAGTATGTACATATTGGGGAGTCTACTTTTCCCATTTTATAGAGATATGCGTAAAACAACCCATGACCAGAAAGGAACTGAGTCAGGAAAAAGTTTACTTCTCCATGTTTTCTATCTAGCCATACCTTGATCTGAGGAATCAAGCGTGCTGTCCATCTCCCTCTCTGCTCTACAGTCCACATTTCCTGCCATCTTGCCATTGTATATTCTCTCTCTTCAGCGGCTAAATGAGCTCTTTCTCCTTCCTCTCTTCTATCAAAGATTCGTTTGCGTTCTGCAGCCAATAGATGGATTGGGATGCTGCTTGTAAGTACGAGTATGGCTGGCTCTGACACTGTTCTGTAGGCACATGCAATCCTCAGCGCTCCTCTTCGTTGAACTGCAATAATTCTCTTGCGATAGTAGGCTATGTTTAGAGCATCCGCCCATACCTCCGCACCGTACAAGAGTATTGATTGTACAACGGTCATCATGAGACGACGCTTACATGGTCTTGGCCCATTGACATTTCTCATGAGATGACTAAGAGCAGTTGTTTTCTTTGATGCCTTGTCTGCTGATTTCTTTATTTGCTCCCAGAATGTAATTTTAGTATCTAATGTGATTCCCAGGTAGTTTACTGTTGGTTTGCTGGTGACTTCTGTACTCCCTATTTGTATTGGGATTATGGTAGGGATCCGTTTTCGAGTGAACACAACTACTTCGGTTTTAGCTGCTGCTAATGTCAACATATGGTCTTCCATCCATCTAGTGATCTTTACCATTACTTGATTCAGTTTATTCTGTGCCAATTCCGTGGTTCTAGCCAGGATAACTGCCGCAACATCATCCGCATATCCGACAAGATAGCAGTCTTCTGGCATTTCCAGTCGTAGAACACTATCGTATGACGCGTTCCATAGTTGTGGGCCCAGAACTGAACCCTGGGCTGCTCCTGCGGTGATTTCTTTCTCCCTTTCCCCTTGAGCCGTCTCATAAACCAATGTTCGGTTTTTAAGATAAATGTCCATAACTGCTAGTAAGTATCTTGGAATTTTAAAGGTGGTATCCAAAGACTCTAACATATCAGTCCATCTTGCAGAATTGAAGGCATTTTTCACATCCAGGGTCACTAGCATTGCCAGATTCCTAGTATATCTACTACCTTCCTGTGTTTTTTTCAAAGTGTTCACTACATCTGCCAATGCATGAGCAGTGGACCGACCCTTTCGAAATCCATACTGTCTGGGGGATAAGTCTCCTGACGCTGCTATTGCAGGCATCAAGCGAAGCAGGAGAAGCTTCTCATAACCTTTTCCAGCAGTATCCAACATACAAAGAGGCCTCCAAGAGGATGGAGAGTTTGGATCACCCTTTCCTTTGTCTAAAAGTACCAGGCGAGCTTTTTTCCATCTATTGCTAAAGATCCCTTCTCTAAGGCATGAATCGTACATTCGTAATAGTAGCCTTGGACAGACTTCTGTTGCTATTTTTAACACCTCTGAGGGTATGCGATCTGGTCCTGGTGTTTTCTTGTTTTTTAAAGCTCCAATCGCTTTCTTTAATTCGCTTTCAGAGAATAAGAGGGAATCTATTACATCCTCTGGTGCATAATTAGTGTTCCTGGGAGGGTGTGTTGGGAAGAGCCCATCAACAATGAGATCCATTCTTTCTTCACTCATTGGTACCCGTCCACATGATACCTGGAGTTTTCCGGTCACGATCTTATACCCTCGACCCCATGTATCAATATTTACTTCCTCAATGATTGTCTGCCAGCAGTCTGCTTTACTTCTATTTATTGCATGGCGAAGTCGTTTTCTAGCCTCAGTGTATTCTGATTGAATCTGCGGCCAATTGGCTCTTCTTCTGCTTCTCTGGGCTCTACGCCTCAGTTGATTACATGTTCTTCTGAGTTTTGCAATATCATCATTCCACCAGTAGACTGGGGGCTTAGCAGATGTCAGGATTTTTTTTGGCATCGATGCATCGCAGGCTTTTGTGAGGATCTGCATTGTTTGGCTTACTACTTCCTCAGCATTTGCAGTATGTTCATTATTCTGTTCTTTGTCAGCTAGTAGTCGATCTCCTTCCAGTAAAACAACTACCATTGCATCACGGTCTAATTTAGCCAAGCTCCATCCTACATCTTTCCTGCTATTATTTATTTGGTTGTTTATCTGCTGGTTCACTGGTAGAAATTCAAAGGATATGTACTGGTGATCACTCCCTGTATAATCTTCGATAACTTGCCAATTGCGAATTTTCCTGGCAGTGGTTTCTGATGCAAAGGAGATATCTGGTATTGTCCCCCTTTGTCCCAGACGATGGAAAGTGGGCGTGTTGCCTTCATTGAGTAGTATTAATCCTGTTCTTGCTGCCATTTCCAGAATGAGCCTCCCTCTACGGTCAGGGTCAGGCATGCCCCATTCTAGAGCCCTTGCATTGAAATCCCCTGCCACTATTTTGTCCCCGCTCACTATTTGAATAGCATCTTCAAGGCCCCACAACTTTCTTTCAAAGTTACGAATGGACTCATTTGGTGTGAAGTAGCAGCTGAAATAGGTAACTCCCCCAGTTCTTAGCCATACATATCCTTCACCACTTCCCTGGTCTTCTATGTGCCCTTGTGTCACTGACCAGATGGCAGCAGTTCCAAGGTCGTCCGCGTACCATTTATGGTTAGTGTGATTGTGGTGCTGCTCGCTTACTATCACAATGTCTGTTCTTTTTTTTGCACCAATTGAAGAAGTAGGTTTTGGGCTGTTGAGCTCCTATGGAGGTTTCCCTGTAGGATTCTTATCATTGTATGGATCTATTGCCAGCTGCCTCCGAAGCTTTTTGAACATCCATGAGTGGGTTGACTCTCCTGATGTACCTTTTGAGTGCTCGCCTATATACAGGGCAATTAGGGTTCTCCACCGCATGAATGTATTCCAGATTGATCCTTTTGCAATTGACACACTTCTTGGGTTCTGGGACTACATTTGAGGGTAAATTGACAATGGGACAAACCCTAGTGTTATGATCACCTGCACAAGTTACCAGGTTACAGCAAGTGCAAAAGAACGTACGGAGTAAAAAATTCATGGCTTGTAGTTTTGAGCGATAACTCCCTTAAAATACGACATGAAAAATTCATTCCAATTCCAACCCAGAAAAGTTCGTATTGGCAAAGGACAGGTCGATTTCGTTAGCAAGCCCGATCGCTCCAAAATTTCAGGTTCAAATTCACAATTTACCAAATTAAATCCACGCAAGCGGCACAAATATTGACAAGAATTTCCTATATACATTTACTACCTGATATGCATTCTCTATATATTCCTTTAAGTAATAGTTTCTTCAATTCAAGTAATTTTGTTAATACATATTATAATTGTGTGATGATTTGAATAAATTTTTGTGCACCGATGATTTCAGCCAGTAGGGTAGCCAGAAGAGGTTATTCGTTCCTATAAGATAATAGTAAACCTATCAAATAAATATAGTCAGAAGATTGAATAATTACTGACTACATAATAATTGCTATCCGTCATCTGGCAACTACTGATGACGCACAACTTAATGGAGGGCTAAATAGAGCTAGATGAACCTGAGGTTGAAATTTGTGCTTGTGTTCTTTTAATTTCAATTTTTGATTTATAGTTTATGGTGCCTAACAACAATCTACAGCTCAAAATACCTAACCGTTTTTCGGTTTTTTGGTTTCTCAAAATATTAATCATTGTAGGTACTTAGTTATAAAAACTTTTACAAAGAACCATGTGGTATGTAATTAACATACTAAGTAGGAAGGAAAACGAGACCTTCTCGAACGATCAAGTTTGTCCCCCACCCCGGCAACTACTTGAAACCGTTCCGTACAAGAAGAACTGTGAGTTCTTCAATTCCGTTCAACGCGGAGCAGCTCATGAGTCACAAATGAAAAGTCACATTTACGTTTCTAAACTGTTATGTGATCGTGTTATGAGACCACGAAACTATACACTTCATTCTGATCTACATATCCAACTAATCTGCATTTTTACTAAGGGATTGATTACTTGATGTTATGTATTTTTGAGATGAGAGCTTGCGAGCATCCAGACCACCAAACCATACACTTCATTCTGACCTACATGTCCACTAATCTGCATTTTTACTAAGGGATTGACTACTGCTCTCAACGAAACAGGTTGAACGGAATTGAAGAACTCGCAGTTCTTCTTGTAGGGAACGGTTCCAAGTAGTTGCCGGGGTGGGGGACAAACTTGATCGTTCGAGAAGGTCTCGTGGAAGGAAACGTTAGAATCAGTAAATATCTGGTAACTAGGGAATCCAGCAACAAAAATCTCAATATTACCTATGACCTTCTATATATGAACTTCTAACTTAAGATTATCCTGACAGAAGAATTAACTGAAAGAGAGAATGCACAAGTAGAAATAGAGAGTTCCTTCTCACGAGAAGAGGGACAGGACTACAAATAATGATTTTTTTGACTTTAAGATAGCTTTCTAGCGACGATTGCCAAATAAACGATGTAAGTAGGTCCTCCAGAAGTCACGGCTGTTTTGGTAGAATAGCAACCTACGACAGAACCTAAGAAAACCGGGCATTTGCCTCCCATTTTGAGAAAACCTCACATTTGGCCTTCAGGGCGACTCCAAATTTTCTTCCGTATAGCTTGGTGAAAAACCGGACTGTCCGGGCCAAAACCGGACACCTGGCAACCCTGCTTGGAAGCCGTACCGCCTCGTTGGGCTGATTCAGACGCCCTCGACAAGCTTGGGAGTTCACTGACCTTCGCCTCGTTATTACACGCTTGCTCTTTTCGCTTCCCTTCCGGGGAACAAGGATCCCGTGATGGTGCTTTACCTTCGGTTTTAGTAGGCTTGTTTTGAGACGGGAACTAGGGAAAGATTAAGATCTTTTAGAATCCAAGATGTTTCTAAATATGGGTTTTCTAAACAAATAGGTACCTAGCCTTGTAAGTATTGAAACAAAGGTTCATTATTTCGTTGGTGATTGTCGATAATACTTTTGAATTAGAAAACTCCCAGTCTTGCTATATAACTGACGTTTACATTCATGAAAAACAAACTTCGTCCTACATTCGATGATTTTCTCCGAAACTCCTAGCACCAAGGTTTACGAAATTTGACTCTAAGGCCACTCACCTACCGAGGATGAGCTTGAACTTGGTTAATTTTTTTTCGTTTCGTTTTGAGTTTTGGACCATTTAGAACCACGAATAAAGCTTAATTTCAACCGTTTGGATCCGATTTTGATGAAATTTTTAGGGAGTGTGTAGGATCCTCTATCAGTTCCAATGTTCACAAACCAATACTTGGTTCCCCGCATGCGCATACATGAATTCCGTGAAGCGCGATTTTCCCACGGCCCACAGTGTTTCGACTAATGTGTTTCAGGTGGAAAAAAGTCAGAATAAAAGTTTTCGAAAAAACGTTTTCAGCATCCAGGGTGGTAGGTTAAGGTCTGAAATAGATTATATTTACTAGCAATAACACTCTCTGGGTAACTCTGTGCCCACTCTTAAACGGACCAAATAGAAAACTAATGTGAGAACCCCTAAGGAAATTATTCGTCTGAAATCTAATATTTAATTTTTCCGCTTCTTCTGATCATCTTGGCTTGGACTGAGATGTGTTTCTCGAAGGTTTTAACAAATAATATTTTCAAGTTTTCAATATTTTTTTTTTTTAATTTCTACCTCTTCTTATCAGAAAATGGATATTGAAAATCGGTGGCATAAAGTTGTCAGTTTAAAAAAAGCATGAGTACCAGCTTGTCATGTCTCGAAACTAGAAGCATTATTTTCAGAATGAATTTGAATTTTCAACTCATTCCTCAAACCCCTGCAAATATTGATTTTCTTCATTTTTCGGAAGCAATTTGCATAATTTGAAACAGTGAGTTTTTATTTAAAAATGGCGGTGAGTAAAAGCCGAGCGAAATACGGATATTTATACCTTTCATTTCTAAATGCGAGTATAACTTGAAATTGAATATTCCGTGGGTTTTAATAAAATTAATGCAAAACTACCACCATTGTTAGTTAAATGAATCCATTAGGCCTGAAAATAATGTTTTCTCTCTCTTTTTTTAAATTTTATTTCTATTAGTTTCCACTAAAAAATGATAGGGTTGTAGAACCGCAATAGGCATTTTTATCGATTTTTGTGGTTTCTTTTAGGTGGACTTTATCGAGCAAAACCCAGTATTTCAAATTTTGACGAAAACTGGGACAAGACAATTCAATAATTCCATATCAATTCATCTGAAATGTAACATTAGTAGTAGGGGATCGGGGGGCTCATTGGTATATGGGGTACAGTGAAACAATAAGTATATCAAATACGAGAGGGAGTTAATTGAAGGAGTAAACTCTAGACTAGAAAAAACAACAGAAAAGGAAAGCCAGAAGGGAAAAGTATGATTCATACAAATACTCCTGAACGCAACTCAATAGCCGAGAAAAAGAAACCAGAATAATCCAAAAGGCAAGGGGCTAACAGAAAATTAATTCAAACTTCAAGAAGAAATGCTGCTGCCAAGAAAACTGCAGCTGATGAATCATCATCATCATATGAACACATTGCGATTCCCTTTGTTGGTACTGACGATGACATGGACTTCAACGAAGATTTTTTCGTTGTTGAGCCCAAGAGTTTTGCCGAAATGGAGAGACTACCAGTTTCTACAGACTACGTCCTAGTGCAATATTTGGTTGGTCACAAATTCAGGAAGTTTTATGTGGGATGGGTTGTCAACAACAAAGAAGTGGAAGGAGACTATGAACTCAAATTTTTACGACATACAGGAAATAATAAATTCATCGACCCACTTGTTGAAGGCGTGGCATCTGTGGCTGAAAATGTCATAAAAGTTATTTTGTAGCCCAATTTTTCACAGGACACTAAAAGACAAAAGAGATTTGTATCTTTCGGAGTAGATTTTTCGCTGATGTATGTGGGGTAAATAAGACTGATAATGTAAGTAAGACTAATAATATGGGTTTAAGACTGATTAGAATTTGACCGGTAGACCTACTTACTTGATTTTATTTTGACTGAATTGTATAACAAGCTTAACATTCTAACTTTTTAAACATTTAAATTTTCAAGATTAGGGCGAATAACGTTTTATTATGGGTAATAATAAAATATGGGTGATAATAATATGGGTTTAAGACTGATTAGAATTTGACCGGTAGACCTACTTACTTGATTTTATTTTGACTGAATTGTATAACAAGCTTAACATTCTAACTTTTTAAACATTTAAATTTTCAAGATTAGGGCGAATAACGTTTTATTTGAGGCGATTTTGAAAGAAAATATTTGGTTGTTTAAAAATGTCATTGCCCGTAAATTGTACTTGTTCGGTCAATGCCTACACAATATTTTACTTGTTCGGCATTTTTAATCGTTTGAATATTTTAATGTATTGACTATCCTATTGAAGGGCTTTAAAAAGCTGCTACTTGAAAGAATACGTTCCTACCATATGAAGGAAATGTTTGGAAAAAAAAAAAAAAAAAAAAACTTTATGATGGACGAATGCTTTAAGAACTATTTGTACCTAGTCGCCTGGTAATAGATTTTAATTTTCATAAAAATATGCTTCTTTTTGACCTATACATGTAGTGTAATAGGATGTTTCAAACCTGCAGTTACAACAATTCAGGTTCTGTATTTTTGTATTCCAAAATAAATATGTAGTTTTCCGAAAAATGCAGCTGATGTTCTCATACAACACCCCTTGTTTCACTGTTCCCCACGGACTGTTGCAAGGCCACCCCAGGTAGGAGGCACAATGTAACAAAAGTCAAGTAAAATTAAAATAGTTAAAGCGACGACTGTGTGATTAACAATCGACTAGAAACCTAGCAATAGTCTTTAGACATGTTAAAAAGTATTCCTATGGGTGATATTCTCGAGACTTGGACACTAACGCATCCTTACATCGAGGCAAGCGAAATCGAAGTTATTTCACCTTGTTGTCATGGTGACGAGTAAACATATGCGAAAATGCCCCATTTGTAGTCACAGCTGGACAACAGCATAACATAGTCTCACCTAGTTCCGAGTCAATATTTTCATTATTTGTAATATGCAAGGTGATAAATTGTACGCAAATTACATCAAGTTATTATCAGGTGTTGACCTCAAACGCTACGAATGCAAGATTTAATCTGTGGGGTAGAGATCCATATGAAATGTGTGTTGGGGAGTTGACATACAAATGTTCTAGATGATCCAGACATCAGCCGCAAAAATGTTGTGGATTACCTATCTAGTTTTAGAACTGTTCTTTGAATCAATTGAAACTAAAAATCTTTAGAGTACTGTGAAAGTGGTCTTGTGAAAGGATGTGTTATGAGAGCTCTGTTAGGCGGGAATAGTAAGTTGTATCACATGTGGAAAGGTAAGTACCTACCTAGAGGTAAGGTATACCTACATACTTTCCGCATATTATTACTTGTTCATGTAGGTACTCCATTGATCAAAACGAAAGTAGGTACCTAATTACCTTTTTTGTCCATACAATTTGCGTAACTGCAAAACTCGCGCAATAACTGCACTGCCAATGCCGTCTTTATGAAATCTTACCTTCAGACGAATGCATTTCCAGGTTTTTTCTTGCAGCTGGTTTTTAATTCATGTTGCATATTCCCTGATTCGATATTTGACAAACTTGCTAATCAGCGGTTGTATTCGTCGGCAAAGCACGAACACAGCAAATCTGGTAGGACGTACATAACTACCTAAGTAGTTTCGTTTCTTGGTGTAGCAACGACCTGCCTTGTTTATTTTGACAAACTATCAAATCTCTCCTTTTATTCATTCAATATAACAAGTAAAGCTTCCTCAGTTAAGCATAGTACTAAGAACTTATAATAAAACGCTGATGAAGCTACCTGAGCAATGGCTAGGTACCTACACAGCAGTACCTACCTACTGACACTTGAGGAATTTTCAATCATCTTTTCTTTACTATTTTTCAGGTTAATTATTCTCAAAGCCTAAACGAATGAAGTTCTTTAGTTTTCTGACACTCATTAACTACTATAGTTAGTAGGCTCCTTGTCCAAATAAAAACTCGTTCACGTTAGATTGGTATTGTTGACAGCAATCTACAATCAATTATTGCGCTGGCAGGCATGATTATTATAACATTTAGTCGAATATAAACTTTCTATTGCTACCATATTGTACTTTTTCAAAACAAAACTGTTGAAAAATGGCCTTATAACCACGAATTATGTTGACGTGAGACGGCAAACTTCTTGTGAGAAATAGGTTGGTTGAGTAGCGATTCATTGACGTAGGGTGGTATCATGGCCGACTTTGGCTGAAACGCGAACCTACTCCAGGCGTGACGTCACGAGAATATGGGCCATACCGCTTTGACTTCAATAGAATTGAAAATGAAGCCAGGAAAAATAAGAATAAAAAAGTGTTCCACTGTGCCCCGCATTCCCCTAGTAGCTGCTGCAGTCTCAGTTTTACAGGACACACTTAAATGCATGGCACAACGCCGTGCAGCACAGTTTGATGTTGTTACACTTTTCATTAGATTTTTATGACATTTTCCTGGATTGTATGGGTTAGATTGAGGATGGTCCTCACATAAGTCACTACTTAATTAATAATTTTCACTGCGCATGCACAAACGTATAACGTATAGCGTCATTTCCTCATGGACTATTCTTCCGATCCCGCTCAAATTTAGAGGGTAGTTGTAAAATGACGGTTAGCACTTAAGAGAGTTATCTATATAATTATATGGATAGATATACTAGTTGGCCTGGGCAAAACTTCGAGACTAATGGATATATTTAGATAAAAATTTCAGGCATTGTGCCTAGACATCATAATCTTTTATCTATTCCATCACCGTCTGATTAATAATGTAGTGTGCATACGCGCGCAATCGTTTATTCCTCCAAAACACTGATTTTCACAATCTATTAGTCGGATTTCGTTTACATTTGGAGGGTACATGGTTGGTAGCTTTCCCTTGAATTTTATTGCGATTGGTCTTAGTAACCATTGCACATGCCCAAACTTGAATTTGGTTGTTAGAGACGACCAAATTTAAAGAAAATGCCAGGTATTACAGTTGCTAGTTTTTTGTTGGTTCCCTTTAATTCATGGCTTATTGGTACGGTCTCGCTCAAAATGTGAGCTGCGTGAACCACAAATCCTTGTAATAAGCGTGACATTTACAATTCTGTTTTCATCCGATATAGAAAAAGTTTTCTACTGTAGATGGTCCCCAATGAATATTATCGCTCTCGACCCACAGCTGGTATTGCGCATTCGCAAACATACCTAGTAGGTATCTATCAACAATCCTTTTCTTACTGCCTATTTGACGGTTTTTGACATTTTATGCAGATTTTAAAAATAAATTTTTCCTAGAACTGCAGATTATGTACTAAATTTTTAATAAGCATAATAACCTGTCCAATTGCGTCAATCATGCGGAAAATGCTGTAGTAGAGACAGGAAATGGTAGGAAGGAGAGTCAGTTACTCTTATTGCAACTCTATTTTTAAGCAAGGCGTACGCCTTCCAGAACTTTTCTACGAAACTACTGGACCAAAGTTGAAGAAACTTGGGGTCATAAATCACAAAAAGTGTCGAAAATTTAAACAATCGAGATCTTGATCACTTCAAAGTAAAAGTATTTTTCCTTCGTTTCTGTTTTTTGTGTTGTTTATAGGTATCATCCCGAAGAATTGAATGAAACCATCCGCGTCGCTTTATTTTAAACCGCTCACTCTCTCGCTGTAAGGAAGGATAGATGAAGTGCTGGCTGTTAATCAATATAACCTTACTCATTAATCCGCCATTAAGGCAGCTCGCCCGGGGCGTCAAGGCCGAGCCCGGACCCGACCTACCATGGCGGCCTCCCGAGGGTGCCCATCCATTTCAGGTAGGGTACCCTTAGACACGATTCGTAAATCGCTCCTGATGGAAACAACCCACTCGGCGAGACCGCCCCCAAACCGACCGAGAGCCCCGAACGGCAAGGACATAGTAACTAGGTATGGTTAGGAATCCTAGGGTTCTAAAATGGCCCCCACAACTCTGATTTCAATCCAATCTCCTCATGATTCGGATCGCTATTTTCTGAAGTTTGAAGATCTCGACTGCACTGGCATTTCTTCTTAATAAGATACGGTAGGTGGTTCTACTTATGAAACTAGCAAAGTATACTCTACAAAGAACTGTAGAGGATACAGTTTGTGATAATTGCCTAGAAGCATAAGCAGCACAAAAGAAAGTTGTGGTATGAGTTGTTCGATGTGAGTACGCCCATATAAACGGTTGTCGATAATCACTCCCAAAAAACTGACGTGCTGATCGTCTTTGATTTAATTTCATGTCCAAAGCCTGAGTCTTATCATCATTCAGCATTAGTGAATTGGCTGCACACAATTGCTTAAAGGATTTGTCAAACAGTCAATAAGAATTTCACAAGGTGAACCAGACGAGATAGCCGTTATGTCGTCAGCATACAAGAATTACACGTCCTGGATCAAACTGGTACACCAAATTATAACAAAAAGTTCGGTAAGGCAAGGCTCGAGAACTGAGCCCTGCATAACGTTGCATGGAATTCTAATAGCGGATGACTTCGCTCCATTAAAGGAGACGACCTGTTTCCAGCCTCCAAGGTAAGAAGTGAAAAAGGCCAAGGCCTCATTGCTGAATTCATAATAAGTCAACTTATCCAGAGGGATGTTGTGTGGGGCACGTTCAAAAGCCTTAGAAAGATCATACATCCACAAAGACGTAGAGTAAAGAGTTTGCCACTTCTTCTTATCAGTTGTCTTATATCCAAACAGTGAAGAGTTTGCCTTATCAATGCGGAAGCCGATGTACAAGTGCTTCTACCCTTCTGAAACCCGAACTGATATTGGTGATGAACCTGCTTCCCATCCAAGTAAGCAGATACACGTCTAAGAACCAAATGCTCGATTACCTTGGCAATGGCAACTTAGATATTGGTCTGCTCTTCGTATTTATGACATTTGCCCTTCTTGGGAATAGGAGTGACAACAGAAATTTTGAAGCAGTCTGGGAAACGATTCTCCAAAAAACATGAATTTACTGAATGTGTAAGCGCTTCAATGACAAAAACAGAAATGACCTTGAGAATCTCAGAATTGAGTCCGTAGAAATCTGAAGCCTTGGAATTGTTCAGGGAGAGGATGACTTCACAAACTTCCTCCATTAAAGGGCTGAAGTCTAAAGATTCCATCAACGCGTGGCACCTTTTGAAGAAACTCCAAGTAAACTGGATTCGGGTTTGATTGGGTAGGGTAATTGAAGATCTGTGCGAATGAATCGCTGAAATCGGAACAATTAAGCTCAGAGTTAAAGCTGTTGACTTTTGATCTATGACTCAGTTCATGATGAACTACATTCCAAGAAGCCTTAGTCTTGTTTGTATCATTTTCAATATAGTCGTCATTGTATTGCTGACGACACTTTCCTAGCTCTAGCATGTAGGAATTTTCGTAAAATATGGCCAATGCATAAAAATCATGATTCTTAGTAGATTGGAATAAATCTCTTAACTCCTGATATAGAGCTCGTAGGTTTTCCAAATATGATGTAAACTTAGCTTTTGAGCGACTATGTGGAGCTTTGCGAGACCTCCAGGGACAGGCCAAATCCATCATTTGAACAAATATTTTATTAAAATTGGAAGATGCATCATCAAGGCACCTAGCCTCTTAAACAGGAAACCATGATACCATAGAAAACAAAGGGTGTAGATACTGTAAATGTTCGAGCTTGGAAGACCTGAAACCGGAAATAGCAGAAAGCATTGTCGGGAGGTACTTCGATATTTTCAATTCAATTCCCTGGTGATCAGAAAAACTAAGGATACTAACGCTGGCCTCATACCGAAACTGATCGAAGATCGTAAACACTACATCCTGACACGAAGCACAGTCTGATTGGTTACTATGACTTCTTCAAGTGATATCCTCTAGAGTCACATGAAGGCCAGAACGGCCCACCATGTTCTGGGAATCCTTTCCTGATTTGTGAAGGTGTCATTAGAAGTGTAACAGAGTTACCTCCTGAGAGGCCCATCAAGCTCCCATCAGAGCACCAGAGATAGCGCTGTCGGCGTCCCGTTGAGGAATCAATGGGAACCACGCGCTGTTCTCGAACATTTTTGGCAGTTGGTTTGGCGTTGGATGGAATTCCAGGTGACTGGAAAATCAACCTTCTCCGAACATGGCTCATTAAAAGCTATTAGTAGGGATGGTATCTCTCTGACGGGATGCCTGTTACCTCCTCTACCTGATTTATGAGGATTTAGGCCCCCATTGCACCTCTGGGGGGGGGGGGGGGGGGGGGGGGGGGGGGGGCACCTAAATTCCTTATATGGTAGCAGAGCGTGGTTTGGATTATGCACGGCTGACGCCTAGTAGTCCAATCCACTATTTTTTGGGGCGTTAATGTTTCAGAAGAAACATGGCCCGGGGTTGCAGAAGGAATTCCCATTATCACCCTTTGGTATATAAATAATTTCATTGGTCTTTGACTTATAATTGTTCTCTTTTATTCCCCATTTATATTTTATATTATTTCAATTTCATGCCACCTGAGTATTGCTATATGTCAATTACCAGGTTAGTGCACAATTTAAGTCCCCATAGTTGGGCAATTTAATTTAAAGTCCCCAATGTTGGGCAAATTAATTTCTATTTATATTTTGATTTCCTAAGGTATAAGTCTCCATAGTTGAGCATCCGTTTTGTCCCGATTGTTGAATGAAGATACTTCTTATGAAGCTTCATTGACAATCCAGTTTTAATTTCTATTACCCCATCCAAAACGCCAATGCAGCTATTTATGAACGAATGAGCATCAGTTCTCAGCTATTCACTATTCCACCCAATTACCATACTTGATCTTCAATCAAGTATGTCTTTAAGGGGAGAAGTGTAACAGAGTTACCTCCTGAGAGGCCCATCAAGCTCCCGTCAGAGCACCAGAGATAGCGCTGTCGGCGTGAAGGATGGTA
The DNA here is from genome assembly GCA_030762985.1 of Adelphocoris suturalis. NCBI lineage: Eukaryota > Metazoa > Arthropoda > Insecta > Hemiptera > Miridae > Adelphocoris > Adelphocoris suturalis. Next base: position 38,041,721 of record CM061040.1, read on the forward strand.
TCTCTCTGACGGGATGCCTGTTACCTCCTCTACCTGATTTATGAGGATTTAGGCCCCCATTGCACCTCTGGGGGGGGGGGGGGGGGCTCTGGGGGTATTCCTTAAAGAAGACATTTCTAAATGGACGTTAAAATCACCCATAATAACAATCATTCTGTTGAGGAGCTTGTCAAGACATTCCTTGAAGTTAAGAAAATTTAGAATAGAAAATATAGAGGGAGAAATTGGCAGCGTGAGGTGCAGTGATGTGTCAGATAAATTGAGAGCTTTCCAACGAGTGGATAATGATTTGTTGGTGAAAAATCGACGGAGTTGCATTTCCCAAGTTACCGGTATTTTTCTAATGATTTCCCATTCAATAATAGTTGAGTAAACAGTAAACGTCGTATAGATTTAGAACAAATAGCAACGCTAAAATCAGTTTTCTGGTAGAGTAAGCGTTTGCTCAAAAATGTCGTCAAGTGAACTATCAAACGCTTCCGCAAATATGAATTGAGAAGCCAAAATACATATATGTAAGTATGCCATGATTTTTTTTCGTGTAAGCAGTCACATTTCACATTTTCTACAACATATTTCCGTCAGGTTTTTAAAATTTATATGAAATGATGTTTCTGCACAAAAATAACATCCTATAGGCTTCCGTATGACATGCCGGTCATGCCGGTTTATATTTTCTCACTAAAATCTTCCTTGAGAGGACCCGGAACTACTACTACCGGTACTTAACTCAGTATCAATATACTCGTACATAGATCAGAGGGACTTGTAAAGTGGAGATATTTTGTAGCCGACGGACGACAATAAACAAGGTCTTAAATATGAAAAGTGACACATAAAATTGGGTAATGAAAATCCGTCACAAATTTAGCGTTACGAAAATCCGTCACAAATAGTTTTTCTCATCAGACCAACCTTTGACAGACTATCAGACACAGCCTTTTCCGGGGACATGTGGACGTGATCGCTAGGAATTCAGATCAGCTGGGACTTCATGCCTGGGTTTTCTTGCCTTTAAGATAAAACTACGAGATATCAGCTTGGTGGTTTTTTTCCTTTACATTATTTCTCGTTTTATTATATTGTGCCATGATTGTCAACTCGTTCGTGAATCGCAGTCCGGTTTTACCCTGAGCTTCAGCAAATGTGGCTTGATCGTATTTCTGTACTTGTATAAACACAGTTTAGATAGAAGGAATGGTCTGTATGGAGGAATCTGTATTTCATAACCCTTTCTTTTCTTGGTCAATATATATATATATATATATATATATATATATATATATATATATATATATATATATATATATATATATATATATATATATATATATATAGTGGTTTAAGCCACACCTCAACCATAAGGTTCATTAGCGGCATTGAATAAGGTGTCCAAAGGGGCACTGCAAGTGGCACGATTCCAAGGGAGACCATGCTGCCCTCCGTCACAAAACGGTATATTGAGTTCTTGATATAACAAAGGAGGTCCATATCAAATTGTAGATCCGTAGGTTGACATCATATGCTTGCGTAGATACAGGCACCTTCAGAGGGAATTAATGCAATGAATTCAAACATCTAAGTGTTACTAGTCCCCCCGGTCTCAGTATAACGATATTTAAGTAAGTAGGTACCTACCTACCAACTAAAAATAATATAAATGTATAGATCATTGAAATGGTTTTAATAATCATCAAAAATTCTATAGCGGAATATGGTCAATCAAGATGTAAGTAACGTTAAACTTCGAAATCGGTCATTTAGGAAACGGGAAAATGATGCTGGAAGTAATTTGCGTTAGTGCATACGCAGAAAGGAGTAATGATTTGAGAAAAAATGGAATTGGTAGGGAACAATCTACAGCCTAACGTGCACATTCCCAAAAAATGTAATCAATATCTGATGAAAAGTAGAAATTAACCTTGTTTCTGGGATTACACTTTCGCGCATGCTTAAGGAACTACTAATGTCCATTCATGTTGAAATTAATATGGAATAATTTCACTATCGTTACCCACCTGTGCACCAAACTTGAGCGAGATTGGACGACTAGGGCGTGAAAAAATTATGCTTGAAGTAATTTACGTTTCTGTATGCGCAGAATGAAGTAATGATTTGAGAAGTAAGAAATTAATTTAGGACTATTTACAGCCTAACCCGCTCATTCCCTGAAAATTTCATGAAAATCGGATGAAAACTGTTGAAATTAGTCTCATTTAAGGAAATACACATTCGCGCGTGTGCAGTAGCCACTAATGGTAGGATCACGATGAAATCGCTAGAAAATTCTCAAATTAATCTCTTCTACTTATTCTCAAAATTTGAGTGCGACCGGACGACAGGGGCGTGAGAAAATAAAGCGTGATGGAATGAACGTTTGCGCATGCGCTGAGTGAAATATTGATTTGGGAACAACGAAACTGATAGGTGGCTATAGTACGACTATAAGTATGCAATTAATTAAGGACCATTTTATATAGCCTAACCCGCACATTCCATGAACATTTCATAAAAATCTGTTGAATATTGTGGAAATTAAGCTTGTTACAACAAAGTGCAGGTACACGGCAGGCAGACAGAGAGTTAGACAGACAGACAGACAGACAGACAGACAGACAGACACACACACAGACAGACAGACAGACAGACATACAGACAGAGAGACAGACAGACAGAAAGACAGACGGACAGACATACAGACACGCACACACACACACACACACATTTTTTTTTGTTGGGAAACCTCCCCTCAAAGACGGAGGGGGCACGCCATTAAATTTTTAAATAAACAAATGAAATAAAAAAGTGGGGAGGACGCCCAGGTTTACCCGATGCCGGCTCTAGGGATAAGGGAAGTTGCAGGACGAGGAGGAAGAATGGGATGAAAGGAAGTGCCCCTATAAAATGACCACCAGTTCAAGTAAGAACCCCTCAGGATGCGGGTGGTGATACCACGGAGTACTCCTGCCGAGATGCCCAACTCGAGTAACTCCGTGGCGCTTTTCCCGCACCACAAACCGCGCCATGACATGGTCGCGGCAATGACCTTGATGTTATTAGGTGCCACTCCTTTTAGCTCAGATATCGCTTGGCGCAGATCATTTCTATCATATTTACTTTTCTTAGCCCGCCAGGTCTGCTCCATGTCCAAGCTGCCACTGACAACCTGGACATCCAGGATTATGGCAGACCCATCGGGCTTGATCGCACAATATCTGGCTTCTTGCCCCGGTCACTCGGCATGTGGTATAGTCTCTCCCTTTCAACATCCCAACCGCTAGATGACAAAGCACCTGCTATCTGCTTGGCAACCTCATCGTGACGTAAAATGCGGCCACCGTGAGTACGAGGACACTGCTGCACTACATGATATAGATTCTCATTTTTACCCCGACAGGCACGGCAAAGGGTGTCAACTGTCCCGCGACTACTCCTCAAACACCTCACCGAGGTGGCTAGTGTAGCCACCCGGACGGCGTGAAAATGGCGATAGTCGCGGGCCCCAATGCCCTCTGAAGCCCATTCCACCCACTGGGTAGAAATGGGGGATTCAGAGCACTGTCGGAGTTCTTTACCATCTACTGACTCATGCAGTGCAGCAGCGAACTCAGCAGATAAGCTGGGTTTTGGAGCAGTTTGTGTTGCTCGATCGCACCACAACAACTGCTGCCGGACAAAGTCCAGGTCAGCAGCAGTGCGGGCGACCTCCCAGCTCGAGCCCCTAAGGGCAAGCAGGCGCTGGCGGCGTAAAGATGGGATGCTGGCAGAAAGAGAGACAATACCGAGCCCACCGGCCTTGACCGGTGCGTGGATGTAAGCACTTGGGACACCAGGTGGAAAGCCTAGCCAAGAGCGCACAGCAGAGCGAACTTCACGATCTAACTCTAGCAGCCTCCCCGCAGTAAGCCTGCCAAAGACTAACCCATAGGTTAGCTTTGGCAGTAAGTACGTGCGAAGGAGGCGCAGCTTCTGCTGTGGCTTCAATGGAGCCTTGGTGACACGAGCTAATGCTCCACCAAGGTCCACACGGCTTGCGGCTATAGTGGCCACACCCATGAAGTCGACCCCAAGGTACCGCCAAACCTCCAACACGGATCGGGCAGGGATGGAAGTTTGTCCTAAGACAAAACACTCCTCATCCACTACCTTCACCTTATGCTGACGACCCGACGGGACCAAGGAGACCGACCCACACCTAGCTGGGTTTACCACCAAACCACACCTGGCTAGCTGCTCAGCAAATGCGTTGAGGGAGATCTGCAAGCCCTCGCGGGTTTCTGCGAGTAGGATGACATCATCAGCAAAAGCTAATGCACCTACTCGCACCCCACGGGCGAGATCAAACCCTATTTCAGCTGGCAGCTTACCCAAGGCCGTATCCACGACCAGGTTGAAGAGGAGTGGCGACAGAGGATCCCCCTGGCGTACCCCGCGCCCTATAACAACATCCCCAGACATCTCACCTTGTGCCTCGAGGACCGTCACGCCTTCGTGGTACAGACAGGCAACATACTCGATTAAACGAGCAGGTGCCCCGACACCACGAAGACAATCGGTCAGGGCAAAGTGGCTAACTGTGTCAAAGGCCTTAGAGACGTCCAGAGCGGCGAGATGGAGCTGCCGTTTCTTGATACGGGCCAGCGAAATGACAGTTTGGAGAACTGTTAGATTCTCCGCTGTGCCATCTGCTGGCCGAAATGCTCTCTGGACGTCACCTATGACACCAGCCACTTGGAGGCGAGATGCCAGAACCTTTTGGAAGTGGCGGAAGACCACCGACGAAATAGAAATTGGACGGTAGCCTCCAGGCCCACTTCCCCCTTTCTTTGGGATGAAAATTGTCCGGGAACGGGTCAACGCTTTTGGGGGTCTTCCAGATAGTAGCAACAGGTTGAGGATGAGCAGCTTAACATTCTTTGGAGCTTTATTCCAGGGTCGGGCGGAAATACCATCGGGTCCAGCAGAAGTGGAGTTTTTGACACGGCACTTATGTGCCTCGTCATGAAGCACCGGCGTGCACATGATGCTGCGTAAGGAGTCCCTGGTGGAAGCTGGGGGTACCACTGGCTCACGAGAGTTGTGGCTGGGAGCACTCATAAGTGGCTCCCAGTAATCCAAAAACTCCCGGAGGGGGGGCATTACTTGTTCTTCCCCAGCTCCCTCCAGTACCTCCGCAGCTGCACGTGCCGGATGCTTCCTCCACAATCTCTGGACACGCTGGTATTCCCGCCTCCTCGCTTGCTTAGCTGCTCTGCGACCTCCACGAGGCACCACATTAGGGGGAACTTCTCCTTGGTGCCTCGCCACGGTCGCTTCCTCAACCTGCGGGAAGATCCTCTGCACATAGGCCGCGACCTCGTCCTCCAAGCTATTTGGCCCCTCAACAGCCCGCCTCGCCAGATCCAGCAGGTAGGCACCCTCATAACCAACAATATTGCCTACCTGCTCCCCGAGCCTCAGTACTTCAGTCTTCAAGTCTGAAAGAAGACCGGAGGTCACGGGGGAGGATTGCTGAATGGCGGGCTGTTGTCCCACGTCTGTTGGAGATGCGGAGGAGGCCCCACTGCTATTTGCCAGGATTGCATCCTGGACAAGCTGCTTGTAGTGGGGCCTCAGGCGAAGAGATTGAATGGCAGAAAGCGTGCGCATGGGAAAACGGGCTTGCAAGAAAACATTAATATTGCGTACCCCATTACGCACTGCTTCCGCCTCCTCTGCTGCCATTCGCCGCAAATCCTCAGAAGCATACCTAGGCCGCTCTCGCTCTATATCAATCGCAGCGTTGGCCTGTACTGGATGCTTCTGCCAGAAGTGGGCACTGAGGCCACGTTTGGAAGTGAAGGCTCTCTCACAGTGGGTACACTGGTGGGTATTCACTGGGGTAGTAGAAGAGGACGAGGGATAGGAAGATGAGGATGAAGAAGAGGGAGAGGATGGCCGACGCCCCTGCCTGGGGCGCCCCCGAGCGCCTCCTCTAGAACCCCGTGGGCCAATGGGCGCACGGGGGTTATGAGGCTGTCTGTTCGTATTATCCATAACGGGGAAGCGTTGTGAAGGGTCGGGAGACCCATTGACATGAGCCTCCCCCCTAAGCGCCAGAGGGTCATTCTGCCACCCTCTGGTAAACCAGAGGGTGCCCGGGTTGCACGACGGGGACGTATGACCATGACTTGGGTAGGGATATGAAGGAGCTCCGAAGAGATAAAAACACAAACGGTTACCCTACCCCAGCAAACCACACACACGCACACACACACACACACACACACACACACACACACACACACACACACACACACACACACACACACACACACACACACACACACACACACACGCGCGCGGGCGCACACACACACACACACACACACACACACAAAAACACACATTTTTTTTTCTTACAAAACTCCCCTCAAAGGCGGAGGGGGCACACCATTAAATTAAAAAATAAACAAATAAAGTTAAAAAGTGGGGAGGACGCCCAGGGTTACCCAACGCCGGCTCTAGGGATAAGGGAAGTTTCAGGAAGAGGAGGAAAAATGGGATGAAAAGAAGTGCCCCTATAAAACGACCACCAGTTCAAGTAAGAACCTCGCAGGACGCGGGTGGTGATACCACGGAGTACTCCCGTCGAGATGCCCAACTCGAGTAACTCCGTGGCGCTTTTCCCGCACCACACCCCGCGCCATGACACAGTCGCAGCCATGACCTTGATGTTATTGTTCGCCACATCTTTTAGCTCGGAAATCGCTTGCCGCAGGTCATTTCTGTCATACTTATTTATTTTAGCCCGCCAGGTCTGCTCCATGTCCATGCTGCCACTGACAACCTGGACATCCAGGATTATGGCAGACCCATTGGGCTTGACGGCAACGATATCCGGCTTCTTGCCCCGGTCACTCGGCATATGATATAGTCTCTCTCTTTCAACATCCCAACCGCTAGATGACAAAGCGCCTGCTATCTGCTTGGCGACCGCATCGCGACAGAGTATCCGGCCACCGTGAGTACGAGGACACTGCTGCACCACATGATAGAGATTCTCATTTTTACCCCGACAGGCACGGCAAAGGGTGTCTACTGTCCCACGACTACTCCGTGAACACCTCACCGAGGTGGCTACTGTAGCCTCACGGACGGCATGAAAACGGCAGTAGTCGCAGGCCCCAATGCCCTCTGAAGCCCATTCCACCCACTGGGAAGAAATGGGGGATTCACAGCACTGTCGGAGTTCTTTACCATCTACTGAATCATGGAGTGCAGCAGCGAACTCAGCAGATGAGCTGGGTTTCGGAGCAGTTGGTGTTGCTCGGTCGCACCACAACAACTGCTGCCTGACAAAGTCCAGGTCAGCAGCAGTGCGGGCGACCTCCCAGTTCGAGCCCCTAAGGGCGAGCAAGCGCTGGCGGCGTATTGATGGGATGCTGGCTGAGAGAGAGACAATACCAAGCCCACCGGCCTTGACCGGTGCGTGGATATAGGCACTTGGGACACCAGGTGGAAAGCCTAGCCAAGAGCGCACAGAAGAGCAAACTTCGGGATCTAACTCTAGCAGCCTCCCCGCATTAAGCCTACCAAAGACTAGCCCATAGGATAGCTTTGGCAGTAAGTACGTGCAAAGGAGGCGCAGCTTCTGCTGTGGCTTCAATGGAGCCTTGGTGATACGAGCTAGTGCTCCACCAAGGTCCACACGGCTTGCAGCAATGGTGGCCACACGCATGAAATCAACTCCAAGGTACCGCCAAACCTCCAGCACGGATGGGGTGGGGATGGGTGACTGTCCTATGACAAAACAATCCTCATCCACCACCTTCACCTGATGCTGACGACCCGACAGGACCAAGGAGACTGACCCGCACTTATCTGGGTTAACCACCAAACCACACCTGGATAGCTGCTCAGCAAAGGCATTGAGGGCAATCTGCAAGCCCTCACGGGTTTCGGCGAGTAGGATGACATCATCGGCAAATGCCAATGCACCCACTCGCACCCCAGGGGCGAGATCAAACCCTATTTCAGCTGGCAGCTTACCCAAGGCTGTATCCACGACCAGGTTGAAGAGGAGTGGCGACAGAGGATCCCTCTGGCGTACCCCGCGCCCAATAACAATATCCCCTGACATCTCACCTTGTGCCTCAAGGACCGTCACGCCTTCGTGGTACAGACAGGCAACATACTCTATTAAACGAGCAGGTGCCCCGACACCACGAAGACAATCGGTCAGGGCAAAGTGGCTAACTGTGTCAAAGGCCTTAGCGACGTCCAGAGCGGCAAGATGGAGCTGCTGTTTCTTGATACGGGCCAGCGAAATGACAGTTTCGAGAACTGTTAGGTTCTCCGCTGTGCCATCCGCTGGCCGAAATGCTCTCTGGACGTCACCTATGAAACCAGCCACTTGGAGGCGAGATGCCAGAACTTTTTGGAAGTGGCGGAAGACCACCAACGAAATAGATATCGGGCGGTAGCCTCCAGGCCCACTTAACCCTTTTTTTGGGATGAAAACTGTCCTGGCGCGGGTCAACGCTTTCGGGGGTCTTCCTGATAGAAGCAGCAGGTTGAGGATGAGCAGCTTGACTGTTTTTGGTGTCTTGTTCCAACGTTGGGCAGAAACACCATCAGGTCCAGCAGAGGTGGAGTTCTTGACACGGCACTTATGTGCCTCGTCATGAAGCACTTTAAATAAAACTTTTCCATCTCTCAAATGTGAAAACAATGCTTCCGCTACCCGTAAATAGACTTGTGAGTAATTTAAGAGATGAAATTAGGCATCTGGTTACCAATGCTTCACTAGTAGGTACATCCGCACGGATAATAGTTTAATAAACTTGATTTCGCAACGTTAGAATAAATTCCATTGGAACTATATCACCTGATAATTCCATTATTGGCATTATATCAGCTGATATTTTTTGCTCTATGATCTCGCGCTGAAAAATCCGAAGGTGTTTTTAGCAAATTTTTGAAGAAAATTAAGCTATTACTCTCGGCTCAAAATTTGTAGAATGTGAATTTTTGAAAAAGTTTTATGCAGAAATCCGTTTCAGGCTATTCTGAATCATATTCTGAAGTTTAACGCATTTTAGCGAATTTTTGAAGAAAATTAAGCTATTGCTCTCGCCTCAAAATTTGTAGAATGTGAATTTTTGAAAAGATTTTATGCAGAAATCCGTTTCAGGCTTTTCTGAATCATATTCTGAAGTTTAACGCATTTTTTAATGTATGTATGCATATATGTATGTATGTATATATGTATGTATGTATGTATGTACGTATGTGTCATTCCAGACGATAACTGTCCGTAGAATTGTGCTAGAACCTTCAAACAAATTTTAAAATGTTAAGGACACAAAACGAAAGTTCAAGTTCGTTGGCCAGCATTATCGGATGACATCTTCGGGTTGAAATTTTCAAAATCGTAGTCAAAAATTTCAAAATAGCCTGTTTTTTGCGATTTGTTTTGCGAAATAATTTTTTCAGCATACTAACATGTGGTATATTCGGAATCAGCGTAATATTTCCTATAAAAATATGTATCAAGTTTTCAAAATGTACGGAACTACATAGGTACCTACTTATAAACTCGTAAACGAGTTCCACTATCTGCTTTACAAGCAGATACCATGTTACATGGATATGTCTTTGATTGGGGATTTCATAACGGTTGTCCTAGAGAGTTGTGAACAAATCCTTTGACTTTGGACTGTAGGCGACGAAATGTAGGGTAAAGAATTTATTCTATTATTCTTGGAGACACAATAAGCATACTATACATACTATTAAAGTTATTTCTTCAATACAGGCGCTATCATTTTTATGTTCATGATAGCCTGATTTTTCATTAATAAATAAAATTATATCATTTATTGTTTTATTTGATAACGTCTCGTTTTCTTACTGAGGACATCTTCAGATCTTGCTTTCTTGACATTGAGTTGACTTGGTGAGTTAGGTACTGTTTTATTTGACAAATCCGTTATATTCGGATGTTTATAAATTTTTTCCTGGACACGCTAAGATCTGAAGATGTCCTCAGTAAGAGGATGAAACATTATCAAATAAAACAATAAATGAAATAATTTCATTTATTTTCCCTGGGTCGCATCCCGACTAATTCCAACAAAACAACGGTTTACTTATAGAAATGTTGAAAATAACTGTGGAGAGAAGTCACTACAATGAGTTGTTGTTTATAGTCGACTGTTGTCAAGAGGATGATAATGTTTCCTATGGAGTGGAGTAAATGATGCTACTGCTTTACGTTAAGAATATTGTAACCGGCTTATTAAAATTGTTTATAGTCCAATCAACTTAGTTTAGGAATGTAGCCAGGTACGTAAGGAGGGGGAAATTGGTAGCTTGAGATGTGAACATTTATCACATAAATCAAGCGCTTTCCAACGAGAGCGAACGATTTCTGTGTGATGAAAAATATGGAAGTTCCATTCCCCTAGCAACGGATTGGTTGTACGTGAACATCATTAGAAATTGTGACATATTTTTTGCGTCACGAAAATTTTTGGTTGACCCCCCAGAGCAAAGACATATCCATGTCAAATTTCAAAGTTGATAAATCAGTCAAAAATCGAAATAATGCCGTTCGCTAGTTGTAAAAATCTGTAATATTTGCATGAAACATTGTACAAATTCACATTGGACTACTCTTATGGAAGTATCCCTGTATAACCAATCCTAGACCCATGTTGTTTAAAACGTTGGTAGTAGGTGCATGTAATCACAACTGATGAGTTTACTCTGTGAAATATTTTTAATAATTTGATTCCATGTTTGTCTATCAAAATCATAAACTAAAATTACTCTACACGATCAATAGCGACTGAAATGTCGAAGATTTCTTCAAAAATTAGCTCATGGGGTCATGCTGCATGACTGGGCTTTTTAACATGTATCATGTTTTAGCCCTGGGGTCCTAGCGAATTTTGCGAGTCAATTTTTTTCCGCGCACGAAATTAATTACAGTGATTTCCGCCTACAACCGAGTCGTTGCTAGGGAAATGGTACTTCGTCGTTTTTCATCCCACAAAATTCGTTGACCATTCGTTCGAAAGCTCTCGATTTATCCAACAATATTATGTTAACTACGGCGAAGTGCGTGTCCAACAAACTGAGTTATGAGCATGGTTATATAAATAATTGTTTACACACAGGTGATCATTCTCAATAATTGATATTGTGAACATGATTGCAACCGCTTGTTAATTTCTGATGTTTTCATAGAATTTCGAATGGGGGGTGATGGTTGTCGCCTCCGAGCGGTGCCCCCCGGACTGGAGGAGGGTGGGCGTAAAAGCCCCTAGCCCTTCTCTTGACCAAACGACAACCCCCAATCCAAGGTGGAACGTAGCGTACGCCGAGGGATGCGTGGCCAGAGGGAAGTCTGGTCGTTAGTATGCAGGCTCTGGGTACCAGGCGACCCCCAGTAGTAGTAGCCTTCCCCCCGTAACCCGGCTCTGCGGGGGGTGACTGTTTTTCCGGCGTTTATCAAACCTCAATGGATGATAAAGAAATAATACAAATTAAATTCCCTAGCCTGGAGTCCGAGGATGAGCTGTTGCTGAGCTCACCCCTCTCTCACCAGGAAGAGTCGCAAGACTCGCAAACCGGTGGCGAGGCCGCAAGGGCCTCCCCATTGAGCATCACTGACGACTTTAGAGCCGTCAGTATGAACTTAGAGGCTATGGAGGTGGAGGCAGGTGCTGAATGCCAAGAGCCTTCCGACATGTCCGCCCAGCCGTCTGCCCCTGCACTAGTCTCGCATGAGATGCAGGGGCAGAAAGAGGCAGGGGTGGGTGTGTTGTCGGAGGCGGGCTCAGCTAGTGCCTCACACAAGGAGCAGGTGCCATCTGCTGGTGCTGTTCGTCGTGCGGGCTGGGTGGCCCTGAACAGCAGGCAGAAGAAGCACCTTAAAAAACTTCTATCCCAAGGAATTGGGATAGAGGAGGCCCGACGCATAGTGCAGCAAGTGCCCTCTGAGTCGGTGCCTGACGGAGGCAATAGGCCTCTGGGGGAGGAGATGGGCGTAAGCCAAGAAACCCCTTCTCAGGATCAATCCTCTGGGCTTGAGGGTAGAATTAGGTTCACCACAGGCCAGAGGAAACGATTCAACTGCTTGGTTGCAGGAGGGATGGCACCAGCGGCTGCCAGGCTTGCAGTGGCAAACTCTGTGCCGCAAGAGCCTGACAATAATAAGCGCCCTCGTTCCTCTGGGGGCACGAATCCGGAGGACGTGAAGAGGCGTAAGGTGGACCAGCCCCCGGGGAATTCGTCCTCAACGGGTGGTCCAGCAGTCGGGCAGGGGGCAGGGAAATCCTTTTCCCAAGCCCTGACCGGTAGGAGGGTGGGGATTCTCCATCGTGAATTCCCCAGCTTCCTACTGACGAGCGAGCAGATGAACCTGATCCAGGACTCCATTATCCAAGGGATCAGGGGTCTGCCGCTCGACGGGCCAAAACCCGCCTTTCTCTCAGCCAGCTACCGAAGGGGTTGGTTGAGTTTGATTTGTGCGGACGATGACACGGTGGCCTGGCTGAGAGAACTCGTTGTCTCTTGCGCGCCGTGGGAGGGTGCGAGGCTTTATGTGGCAGAGGGCAGGCAACTTCCCAGGCCAAGGACTGCCACGGCCTTCCTCCCGGGTTGCGCAGAAGAGACAAACGAGGGCATATTCCAGCTGCTGGAAAGGCAGAACAGGGGCCTAAGACCAGGGAGCTGGACGATCCTCAATCGGACGGACACAGGACCTAACGTCCTGTTAAATCTGATTGTGGACGAGGAGTCCGCGAAGACTCTGGTGTCCATGTCCGCTTGGGGCATGGGACGATTAGGGTCAAGAGGGCGCCTCCGGGGTCTGCGGCACAGGCAGTGGCTTCCCAGGGAGGGCTTCCTGAGACGGAGGCAGCAGTGCCTCCGGCGGAAGCTGTGCCCCAGGCGGTGCTGGGTGGGTTTGCTCGGGACACACCAGCACAAGAGTCTGGGACGCCCGCTAGGGGAGGAGAAGGGGAACCTGCGTCCAAGGCGGGGGCGCAGGGCCCTCCACCGAGACAATCAGGCCCATTTCGCCTCCTACCGGATCCGGTTGGGATGGTGCCGACGGGCGCCGGTGCAGCCGGAGGGGGAGAGGGTCCTGGCACTTCAGGCGGAGAGCGGAGGCCGGCAGGGCCTCAAAATTTCCCTGAAGGACGACGGGGAGTTGTGGGGGGGGGGGGGGGGGGGCTCCGGTAATAAGGGGTTCCGCCCTCCACTGGCGTCGGGCCGTAGGGGGAAGGGGGAACGCCCCCCATTTACGCCCAAGAGGCAGTGGGGGAGGCAAAAGAAAAAGTAGTGCCTCCCACCACTCTTGATTAAAAAAAAAAAAAAAAAAAAAAAAGAATAATACACATTTAAAATTTCTTCAAGTGAACTTGCACAGGGCAAGGGGCGCGTCGGCGGTCCTGAGCCACAAGTTCACATCGGAAGACCACCACATTGCCCTTATCCAGGAGCCGTGGGCCACTGAGGGCAATGTGATGGGACTATCTGCACAGAACAGAAAGGTAATTTTCCACCGTGGCAAGGATAGGCCAAGATCGGCCATTCTAGTAACTAGCCAAGTCAAGTTTCTGACCATGCCTGAGTTCTGTTCCAGAGACCTCACGACTATACTGCTTGAGGACAGCAACGGAGGAAGATGTGTGGTCGCCTCAGCCTACTTTCCAGGGGATGAGGACGAGCCCCCTCCGGTGATGGTGCGGCAGCTAGTGACGCACTGCCAGAGACAACGGCTGCATCTCATCATTGGGTGTGACGCCAATGGTCATCATCTGCTGTGGGGATGCGATGACATCAACAAAAGAGGTGAGTCCATTGTCCAGTTTCTGGTGGCGGAAAATCTCGCGGTCTTGAATAGGGGCAATGAGCCTACTTTTGTTACTCGGGCAAGGAGTGAGATTTTGGATATCACTGTGGCGAGTAGTTTCTATGCAAATAGGGTCACAGGGTGGCATGTGTCGGAAGAGGCTTCATTGTCGGACCATCGAATTATTGGTTTCCGGCTTTAGCATCCTACCTGCTTCACTGAGACATATCGGAGTCCTAAGAATACTAACTGGACTCTGTTCAACACTCTTCTAGCTGATGAGCTGGAGGACCTGGACACCAACATCCAGACAACAAGAGATCTTGACCGAGTTAATGAACTCGTTTGGGCAGCCATTCAGCGAAGCTACGAGCTAAGCTGCCCAGTCAAGACTGTCAAAACGAACAGGTCTGTTCCATGGTGAAACAGGGACCTGGGTTTCCTTCGCAGAGAAGCGAGAAGGCTTTTCAACAGGGCAAAACGGGATGGGAGATGGCAGGCCTATAAAGCTATGGCCAGCTCCTACAGCTGTGCCCTTAGAAAGGCCGGGAAACTGTCCTGGAGGAACTTCTGTCAGGACATTACGGAGTTGTCCGTGCTGTCCAAAGTGCAGAGGATCCTTGCCAAGGACAGACCAGCTGAGCTGGGCACCATACAAAAGGCAGATGGGGTGTATACCGGAAGCTCGAAAGAGACCCTGGAGGAGCTCCTACGGGTGCATTTTCCTGGGTCTGCACGCATACACTGTGAAAGCTTTCCACATCAGCATACTGATGACTTCTGCCGTGAAAGGAAAGCCTTGTATGCAGCTTCTGGCAGGATATTTACACCCCATAGAGTTAAATGGGCACTTGGCACATTTAAGCCCTATAAATCTCCGGGCCCGGATGGGATCATCCCAGCCATGCTACAACATGGAGGGGGGGCTCTCGTGCCGGTGCTGGTTAAGATTTTTAGGGCCAGTTATACACTGAACCACATTCCTAGGATGTGGAGGAAGGTCAGGGTGGTCTTTATTCCGAAAGCAGGCCGACAGGGCCATGCAAAAGACTACCGCCCTATCAGTCTCATGTCCTTCCTATTGAAAACCATGGAGAAGATTGTGAACCTTGTGATCAGGGAAGAGCAATTAACCCATATACCACTCCAGGCGGCACAACACGCGTATCAGAGGGGGAAATCCACTGAGACTGCTCTGAATGAATTAACAGTGTTGATTGACAGGAGTCTGGAGGCCAAAGAAGTAGCTCTCTGCTGCTTTATGGATATAGGTGGAGCATTTGACAATACGTCATATGACTCCATCATTAAGGCAGCAGAGGATCGAGATGTCGATCCGCAGATCACCAAATGGATACACACCATGCTGAAGGGCAGGGTTGTATCCTCGGAGCTGGGGGGAGCAATCGTCAGCGCCATTCCAAGTAGGGGATGTCCGCAGGGCGGCGTGCTCTCCCCTCTATTATGGCTACTCGTGGTAGATAGCCTCCTACAAAAACTCAAAGACAAGGGCTTTGAGGTGGTAGGATATGCTGACGACATTGTGGTCATCGTCAGGGGCAAGTTCGAGGAGACAGTCCGCGAACGTATGCAGATGGCGTTGGATGTCGTACAGCAATGGTGCACGGAGGAGGGGCTGTATGTGAACCCCGATAAAGTGACCCTTCTTCCGTTCACCAGAAGACGAAAGGTTGACATGCAGGTGGTCTGTCTGGGAGGCAGGCAACTTCCCTTCTGCACCAGGGCCAGATACCTGGGAGTCACCTTTGATCAGAAGTTAACCTGGACGCCTCACATTAAGAGGGCCGTGGACAGGGCCATCTTTGTTATGGCGTCGGGCCGACGCATGTTAGGGAAGACATGGGGCTTGAGCCCAAAGATGACCATGTGGTTATATACCACAGTGGTCAGACCGATGCTGACCTATGGGGCCCTTGTCTGGTGGACAAAGGTCAGCCAGGCAACGGCTGTGAGTCAGCTAGCAAGGCTGCAAAGGATGGCGTGCATTGGGGTTACAGGCTCCATGCACACGAGTCCTACAGCTGCACTGGAGGTCCTTCTGGACCTTCCTCCCCTGCACATCCATGTTAGGAGGGTTGCCTTCCTGCAGGGAGTGAGGCTGTGGAGGAATGGCTTTCTAAAGCGGGAATCTGGGCGTACTCACCATGCCATCTTGAAGGAGGTTGCAGTGGATGAGTCAGCGCTCAGTGTTTCCGAATACATGGCGGAGACACGGAACTTTGATCTCCCCTTCAAGGTCTACATTCATGATAGATCAATTTGGACAGAAGGGAGGCCCCAATTCGAACGTGGGGCTATAGTGTTCTATACAGATGGCTCGGTCATGAATGGTGGGGCTGGATCGGGTATCTTCGGCCCACGAACGGAGATTTCAGAATCCCTAGGAACAGTCGCCACCATTTTCCAGGCTGAAATATATGCCATAAGCTCCTGCGCTGACAGACTGGTGAGTCGTCAAGTGAATGGAGCAAAAATCTACATCTTATCAGATAGTCAAGCAGCCTTGAAGGCACTAGCTTCTTTCACTATTTCGTCGAGGCTGGTGTGGGAATGCTTGACTAACCTCAAGACCCTTGCCAGGAACAATAAGGTTACCTTGCTGTGGTGCCCAGGGCACCAGGGGGTGGAGGGGAATGAACAAGCTGACGCTTTTGCTAGGAAGGGAGCGGCTTCTCTCCCTGTGGGCCCAGAACCTTTTCTGGCCACTACGGGGAGTTTTCTCCTCGGAGAGCTCACCAAATGGGAGAGTAAGAAGAGGACTGCCCACTGGCTTCAGGTCAAGGGCCTGAGGCAGGCGAAACAATTTATTCACTTTTCTAGGAAGAGAGCTAAGGAGCTGCTCAGCCTGGGGAGAAGGGAGATACGTATGGTTGTGGGGCTCTTAACTGGGCACTGCCCACTTAGATACCATCTCCATAAAATGGGCAAATCAGACTCCACTCTCTGCCGCTTCTGTGGGGCAGAGGACGAGACGGCGAGTCATGTGGTCTGCCATTGCCCTATGTTGGCAAGAAATCGCTTCTTGAATTGGGGCAGAACCTCCATCGATCCCCAAGACATTAAGATGGGGGAGATTAAGACTCTCCTCGCTTTTGCCAAAACGTGGTGGGGAAGGATTGACTTCCCAGCTGTGGCTGGCATTGGCGATATGGCGCCAAGCCAGACTGGGGCTGCGACTCAGTAACTTACCGAGGGTGGAGCACTCGGGCCCAGACAGTGCCTGAGGGCTGGTAGGAGTGCCGGAACCAGGCAGATAGTGCTTGGTTTGGCAGGGCTGTCGGTATCGGGCAGACCTAGTGTCTGGGATGGGGAGGAGGTACGGCCTCCTTCTCCAGCTACAATAGGCCATTACGGCCTCAGTGGCTTAATAAAGAAGAAAAAAAAAAAAAAAGAATTTTGAATCATTATCGAGGAGAAAACATGATACATGGTTGAAATTTTTGGTTCTAGAACAGAAATAAGTTCTGATCCCACCCGAACCATGGGCTAGATGGCTGAAAAGGGGTTTTAGTTAGCATAGGGTAACAAATAATTCGGGGAGAGGGGTAGGGTCATGTGACAATACTGGACCCTGCGATTGGCTGCATGAACTTACCTTAATTTGTTAGGTTTCTAGGAGAAAATATGGATAATGGTTCTGTTTGCTTGAAACGTGATTTATCCCATTAAAATTTTTTATGTATGTATGTATGCATGTATATATGTATGTATGTATATTTGTATGTATGTGTCATTCCAGACGATAACTGTCCGTAGAATTGTGCTAGAAACTTCAAACAAATTTTAAAATGTTAAGGACACAAAACGAAAGTTCAAGTTCGTTGGCCAGCATGATCGGATTACATCTTCGGGTTGAAATTTTCAAAAATGTAGTCAAAAATTACAAAATAGCCTGTTTTTTGCGATTTGTTTTGCGAAATAATTTTTTCAGCATACTAACATGTGGTATATTCAGAATCAGCGCAAAATTTCCTATAAGAATATGTATCAAGTTTTTAAAAATTTCAAAGTTGAAAAATCAGTCAAAATTCGAAATAATGCCGTTCGCCAGTTGTAAAAATCTGTAATATTTGCATTAAACATTGTCCAAATTCAGATTGAACTACTCTTATGGAAGTATCCCTGTATAACCAATCCTAGAACCATGCTGTTTAAGACGTAGGTAGCAGGTGCTTGTAAAAAAAAATAATAATAATAATCACAACTGATGCGTTTACTTTGTGAAATCCATGTTTGTCTATCAAAATCATAAACTAACATTTCTCTACAAGATCAATAGCGACTGAAATGTCGAAGATTTCTTCAAAAATTCGCTCATGGGGTTATGCTGCATGACTGGACTTTTTTTTATGTATGTACTAGCCCTTTAGGGAAAGCGAACCGTTCTACGTACAGCGTTGAGGATGGTTTTAATCGATTCTTTGGGATTACCGTTACCTATAGAAAATTTTCGAGATCTCGATTTTTCAATGTTTAGGCCTTCAATGCTACCCTTTAGGGTTGATAAAAATTGATGCCGAGCTTTTAGGAGCATATCGACCCCAAATGAGATTTTTAACACAAGTTTCATAAAGTTTGCTCAAGCAATTTCGGAGCAAGCTGAGGACAGCGGATGGGCGGATTTTTTTAAAGGGGAGTATTAAACAAATATTTTTTCTTGTCGATTGCAAAGGATCATTATTGAAAATGATAATCCAAAAACATGTGAAAACGACTTCCCTTTCACTTGTGCCGATAAAACGTTTACAGCCCTCACACTTTACATGAGAGGTTAATCGATTGTGTACGGCGCCGAAAAGCATTGTCGTTGAATAGTACTATACTCTTACCAGGAAATCGATAGGAAACGGAATATGACGAGTGATTGCGTTATTGCCGGGGGGCTAGAGAGTTTGTCGGAGTAAGAAAAAAATTGAGGGGATGAATAGAAGAAACGGAAAGCAGTGCGAATATTTTCTCGAGTTTTCTATTGTGGGAAGAGATAACCCGGTAAGAAGAGAGAAGAAAGAATTCTTCCACGAACAGATAGTCATTCGACAGCTTGCCACACAACACAGGAAACTGGAATGAAGAAAATCAGTTAGTACATTGGAAGCGCTTTCCTTGGAACAACCAAGTGTTTCCTTCCTGACTAACATCAAACACGTAATCTTAATGTACATTGTAACATTGTTTTTTATTTTTTTGTCTCATTTATAGACCTTATTCAAATAGTCTAATTAAACTACCCGGGTCTCTATTTATTGCTCTTCCCAAGGGCTGGAACTTTGACAGGGAAAAATCAATAACATGAGTATGGCTCAGAAACAACAACATGAGTATGGCTCAGAAACTGTGTGAACTGTGTAAAATACGCCTTAAATCTCCAACGATCGTATCAGCAGTTGATATAATTCCAATGGAATTTTCACTTCACGAAATCGAGTCCATCATAACTTGTAACCTATAGATGGACTTGTGAAGCGTATATAGGTGATTTATTTTATGTAATTCATTTTACATTGGTGAGTCAGCTCGTGTTGAATACAGGACTAGTAAAGTGTAGTAGGCGTTTAACTTATCAAATTTCTCCTCCGTCGGTATCTACGCCTATGCAGATATATTTAGATAATGTACATTAAGTTGCAACGGTTCTTTAATTGGACATTTCAAATTAAAACAAGACTTCACAATAAAGGGCCATCCTGACCTTAAATCAACGTTTCTCCCCAGGAACTGGGGCTTCTTCAGGGAGACGAAATTCAAAATTTGTAGAATGAATGCTTATCGTTCTCTTCCTTGTGATAAAAAATCGAATTCAGAGTTATCAGTTCAAGAAAATCAAATTTAAAATTGCTTAAGTTTATGTAGGCAACAATGTTTTTCCGTATGTTTTACATAGTTTGCTGGTGACGGTAATTATAAATTTAGAGTCCCTCAATCGAATACGAGTAAATTTTGCTCAAGTTTGAGTATCTTTTCGGAAGTTAATTGAATTTGAATTTTACCTAAAATTTCGTAGAAAAGGGAATTACAGCCGTCGGCACGGCGGCACTTGGGGGTGGGGATGCATTTTCTTTGCGTTTCAGAGGGTGTAGAACACCATATAACACTAGAAAATATTCTCTTTTGCAAATTAGTTTCACTTCCTACAATTTTGAAATTTTCGAAGTCCATAGTACCTATGTACTCAAAATCTGCTATGGGCAACCAATGTGTCTTTCTTTTTTTAAGCGTTATATTTTGAAAATGTACATCAAGTCCGTTAAATAATAAATTATAAACAAGTGTACTGCGTAGTCGGGCTATCCAATACAGAAAAATAATAAACCTCTGAGTATAATTTTGCAGCATTTTGACCATAGGTGCCGAACATACCTACTATTGGCGTTTTAGGGTCCAATATTTAACCTGAACTTGAAACACCAAGATCCAAAAATAGTCAAATTAGGGCAAAAGAGCAAAATTAGAGAATCGACAGGTCTTATTTTCTAGAAGGCTGAGCAATCACGCAAGCATCAAGCAGAAGGCAACAGCATCGTTTAGTAAGTATTCGTTGATATAATAATATGAAAACGTTAATATTGGCAGGTTGAGGTTTACACATCATAAGCCCGATATAGGGGAGAAGTTCAAAGTAATTGCAACTGCAGTAATATTATTTTTGTCCATCAGCCTTAGTTTTATTATTCTTTCTAAAACACAGTTAATACCTACTTGTCCCTTTTAATCTGTACATTGGTCAGCCTTTCCAACTGCGAAAATAACTTGAATGAGTACATTCAAAATGAGAGTTAGGAACAAGGGTTTTGCTAGAGCTAGTGGTAGTAATGTCATGATGCTCTTTCGAACCCTCAACGATAGTGAAGAATTGACGGATATGGATACTAGTTTGGCTGAGAAAAGAAATGAGGGGGGACGTTCATTCCGAACGTGAACATACGCTGACAATTTGAGGTGTTTTTGAAAGAACCTACTCCCTGAAAAATGTGTAACGGACAAAAAATGTGCGTAGAAAAAGTTCCAGCCATGCTTCAAGATCGTAAGAGCAAATTTTCGTAAGCTATCATATTAGGTTATATATTATGCGTCATTGAAATTGTAATAACTACAAATATTATGGCAAAAACACGTTCTAAATGATAATCTGCAATCCTAAAGAGATTTGGAATTTTTGGCAGATTTTATGGATTTTTCAGAAAATATTGATGAAATTGAGGTACATTTTCCATCATAATTTTGTACATTAATTATTCGTTAATGTTCTAGTTCGTAGTTGATAATGTTTTTTGACATGAATTAGCCTATGGGCTGGGGGGTCATATGTTTTAAGTTCAACCTAATTATCAGATCGAAAATCGTTATGCGATACCGATAAACGAATTCAAAAAACGAATTAAAACTTTTTCTAGCCTCAACCATAGGGAGGTTTTTGTGGTAAGGGAAAAATGGTGGGGAGGAGGGGGTAGTTAAATGGAATAATTTGGTCATCACCGAACGAACTGGTAATCTGATGTTCGGACGAATGAAATTGGATTAGTCTGAACGTTCTTTTGGGTTACCTATCAAGAATATTTTTAATCTGAAGTATGGGGGGTGTTTGTGGAGAGGAAGTGGGGGTTGATCTCAGTAGTTTGGTCCTAATAGGTAATTTATAATAAGTACTTCAAGTAAGTACTTTTAAGTAAAGACTTTTTTGAATCAGATCCATAGGGGTGTTCCAAAATGTGATGGGTGAGGGGGGGTTGCGTATACTTAAGTCAACCTGTGCGGTAAACCAGCTAGTTTCTGTTATTATCGTAGTCCAAAAGGTGGAAATTACAATACAAGGGTTTGTTATTTCTGGTCTCATGATTTTCCTTATTTTATTTATGCTTTTCTACGAAGAAAACTCGTAATTTGATATTTATTAAATTGAGCTTAATGGACATAGGGATCTCATTATAACCACATACACGTAACTACTACAAAATAAAATAAAGTAAAATATAATAGCGATTTCTTACATGCATCTTTGTTCATATAATGATAAATTTTGAAAGCTGTATGAAACATTTTCGTTGTTTATCAACCCGATTTTGAATTTCAATCTCAAAAGTCATTATTTAGAGCATAATTGCAAAATAAGTTTGGTTGGGTTGATTAGGCATGAAAAATAACGAAAACTTCATCAACTTGGGCAGTTTTCAATAGTAAAAATCGGTAATTTCAAGTACCTGGCAATTTTAAAATCGATTGTTGGAAAATCGATTTTTCATTTGTCCAATTTTTAGAATATTGATTTCTCAGATCCCACTCTGAATGGATTTTTTCATTACGATACCCGTTCCTAGCGGGAAAGGCGAGGAGATTAACACAGATATAATAAACCATTGGGTAATAATTTGCAGCATTTCTTAAGTAGAAATCACTGCTGTAAATAAAAGCTTTGTGGCCCTGTTCATATCACAACTAACGAAGATTATCGAGGTTAATTCGGGTGTAAACCCGAGCCGCCTTAGTGGGAGTTTAAATTCGCTTAGTGCCCTGGTGAAAGACAGTGAGCACAGACAGTAATCTCCCTTAATTTCTAAACTCTTCCAATTTAAAGTCGTTAACATTTTCGGTGAAAGTGGGCCTCAGTAGTAAAGTACCTACCTACACGTAAATTTCATAGAGGCATCTCCATTCAGAATTTAAGATTTTTGTATCAAAATATACGAAGTGCTATAAGAAGTAATACGTACGCAGAATGCTGTACCGAAGTATTCTGAAACTCTATGGGAAAACGAGGCATTATGAAGTAAACGAAGGGCCGTATTTTAGAATCGTGACCGTCGGGAAGCAATAAAATCCTTTTCTCTTTCAGTCCGTCGAGTCCCAGGTCCCTACAATCCAATAAGAGATCCTCCATTCGCATCCGGTTCGTGAGGTCCGTCCCGGAGTCGCGAACTCTTCTCTTCTACTCGGATTTGCACTTGGAAAACTTGGGGGAAAGTCTAGAAATTGGGGGAAAAATATGTATACATTGTATCACCTTCTCTATTGGTAAAACCATAGTGGAGCGGCGTGGGGAGAGCGTAGCCGAGAGCGTATAGCTAAGTTTTTTTAACCCCCGATGCTATTGCCGCTTCACATGCACATATAGGCCAGTCAAAATCGACAACAAATCAACGAAGCATGATGTATCTCTGATTTGTTAGTATGTTGTTTGGATCCATTAGGGTAGTGTATAGCGAAGTTTGCAAATCTATAAAACTTTTGGAAAAAGCGTAACACACGAAAAACCGTGTAATTTTCGGACTTTTTTCAGTTTTTACTATATATCTCCTAAACTATCCGTTTTTCAACGTAAGCCACTATATACGTTTTTAAAGACCATTACATTTATCATAATTTAGGCGCTATTGGAGCTCTCTAAGTCAAATACTGACTGTACTTTTCAAAAAAGTGAAAAGTGATTATAGTTTTAGACCTTCTTTAGACCGACATAGCGGCTAAAACATTAATCCCAAGAGCAGACCCTTAGAATAGAAGTTGTAGCCTCAAATTAAGCGCAAAGCGGGGTCTGTGTAGGCTTTGTAATTCTCTCAAAATCCCAAAAACCCAATATGAGGTAAAATCGCATTTTTCGAGGAATACTTTCCTATCTTTTGTTTTTTGGTGTGGTAATGGAAAAGAAGGCATGCAATAATTTAAATAACGGTGAACTGTATTTTAATATAAACATCTCTCTCTCTCTCTCTCTCTCTCTCTATATATATATATATATATATATATATATATATATATATATATATATATATATATATATATATATATATATATATATGAGTCGTGTTAGTTCGCTGTTTATAGCTCAAGAACGCAAGAACGGCTGAACTGATTTTCATGAGGGTGGGCGCAAATTGACGTGCAAGTTCCGAAATAGAACATTGGCAATAGTAAAATTGTCTTAACTTCCTCCTTCGTCGAGAACCCGGTCTTCCCTAGGAACATTGTTTATGGTTTTCAAGGCAATTCATACGTAAGCTTCCATAAAAGTAAACTGATCTATGTTATATTTCGCAGACAGAAAATGAAGGCAGTTTGAAATTGAGGTAGGAGATTTAGGACTTAATTAGTTACGACGATATCTAGGGCCCATCAGCTGAGTAGCTTCTAAAGCAATGTCCTACGATATTTACCCAATGAAGCTGAAATTTGGCATGTAGCCTCTGCGGGACATCAAGAGACGAATAAAATGATGGGCTCTTTCCTGATCAGTTTAGTGAGCTAAATTCTCTCCTTTTCACCCTAGGAATGTGAAATCTGACAGAGAGCCTCTTTAGGACGTTGGGAGACGAATGCAATGATGGGTTCCAACTAGATCAGCTGACTTAGCTAAATTCTCTCCTATTCACCCTGGGAATTTGAAATTTGATAGGGAGCCTCTCTGGGACATCGAGAGACAAATAAAATGATGGGCTCTTTCCTGATCTCCGAGTGACCTAAATTCTCTTCTTTTCACCCTAGGAATGTGAAATTTGACAGGGACCCCCCCCCCGGGGGGGGGGGGGGTGGTGGGCACTCCCCCTTCTCCTCTTGGTGGTCTACTCCAGGACATTAAAAGACGAATGCAATGACAGGTTCCATCCAAATCAGCTGACAGCTAAATTCTCTCTTATTCACCCTAGAAATTTGAAATTTGATAGTAAGCCTCTCTGGGACAGCGAGAATAGTATAAAATGATAGTATCTTTCCGTGAATCACCACTTACAGCGTCCGACGTATTTTCAACGCCTCAGAAAGGTTGGACAATATATCAACAGAAACTAAGTAATTCAAATACGCCGACTCTAAGTGACATAATATCGTCTGTTGAAAGGAACTGAAAAGCCAGAGGATTTAGAGGTATCGTTTACAAAACGAATAGCACCATTATGAATCAAAATTATAATCCATAACATACCAGTATTCACCCTTTATACGTACTACTTTATTATTTATTCTCAACGTTTCTTCAATTAAATAATAAATTGAAAAAAAATAAATTATTGTTATTTTTTAAACATGACTGTATGAATAATATGCTAGGAGGGACAAAGTCCGCCGGGTCAGCTAGTTTGATTGGCTGATCAATAGATTCGCTAGCAGCGCATTAGAAATCGTGCTTAGAAATTCGAAGGTGTTTTTCGATGTTCGAGCCCTTAGGGAAAACGAACCGTTCAACGTACAGCGTTGAGGATGGTATTAATCGATTCTTCGGGATCATATTTATCATTATTGACAAGCAAAAAATCATTACTGTTCCCATGTATGTATTAGAGATCTCGATTATTGAATGTTTAGCCCTTTAATGCTACCCGAAGAATCTACGTTTTAGTACGCTTTGTGACTTGTAAAAATGTGTAAGAAAAGTGCAATTCTGGTAAATTTTTCGGTGTTTTCCCAAGTTAGTGTTGCAAATATCAATAAATGACCATCATCACGAGGTTCAGCACACAAAAATACTCCAAAATCATGTAATACATGTGGCAATTGAAGATCTTCAAAACCCAGTATTTCACATTTACTGCACGTTAAGAGCGAAATTGCACACTTTTGGAGCAGGATTGCGTCCGTTTGAGCGCACTTAAAAAATCGAGTCATTTCTTCATGAAATTTTACTTAGAATCCAAATCTGCAATAAAAAAAAAAAAAAAAGGGGTTCCTAGTTAAAATGACGAAGTTGATATCAATTGAGCACATTTGCGCACGTGCTCAGTGCGCAATTTTGTCATTTTTAAGATCCTTACCAAAAAAAAAAAAGTTCAGATTGAAAAAATATATATTTGTTTTGACCCATTATTAGCGCGATTTTAGCTTGGGGGGGGGGGGGGGGGGGGTGTGGCTACCCTGCATATGACAAACCGCTATACTCTAGGATTCGTATTAGAATGCCCCAAAATAGATTTTAGGAAGAAAAAAATTTCAAAAATCATTTAAATCATGTATTGTATTAAATTTATAATGTCTACAAAAATTTGCTAAAACTGCAAAAAAATCAAATAATCCAAAATCTTTTTTTAAATCACAGAATATAATTCAGAACGAGTTTTCTTGACATATAATATGGCAGTTAAAAGTTTCTTTGCACTCAAAATTTGCTGAAAAAAGTTATTTGCTCTTCTGCTGAAATCATTGCTGAACAACTATCTGTGCAGCTTCAGTTACCAAGAGTTACAGGGAGTTAGGCGTACCATTCAAATGCACCAGCAAGCACTCAAGTACAATATTGGAAGCAGTCCATTCTAATACTGTATCTTGATTCTTTCTCTTCAGCTTTGGAACACGGATTTTCTGAAGACAATTCCCCAGTTTTCACTTTACTTTCTTTTCATCCCTTTCATATACTAAATATTGCAATAGAAGAACTGTAACAGAAGCCAAAATCATTGCGGAGTTCAACGAGGTGGACGCAAACGTATGGTACAAAGTATGGAAGGAACTGTGTGATCTCGAAAAATTGACAAATCTGGAAATGGCTGATGTGATCAATGAAACAATCTCTTTTTCCCAAACATGCGAATGTGCTGAGTCAATCAGCTGATCAATGACCTCTCAATCGTCTTCAGCATTCTCTCTTCAGCCCTCCTCTCAAATTTCAGCTTGCTGCGTCGAATAGGAGACAAAATGGCTTCGGTGGTCACTCCGCTGATCAATGACCTCTCATGCGTCAGCGGCCTGTTACATCTTTATCCTCGCCATGTTATAGATTACATCCATACCAAGTTTCATCAATACCGGTCGCCGGGAAGTGGCATTCAAAACGATTTTAAGAGGACATACATACATACATCAATGGACAAAGTGAACACAATAGCTCATATTTCTGTGGAAAGAAGTTAGGGGGGGTTTCTTTTGGGACACCCTGACACATCTATTTGGTACATTAATCGAATAATTAGGTCAGTAAGCAACATTTACCATTAATTTATGTAATACATTTTGTGTAAAGAGAATTCTCACTGCAAAGAGCGAAAGCGAGGTCATTTCATGAGAAATGGTTTTTGCTTTTTCCGTTCCACGTGGGAGGGTAGTTGCGTGATCGATACCATCAAAGCCACCTTATATTACCCTTCACACACACTCCCCACCCTATTTTTTCTCTTAGTGCACGAGAGCCTTTCATATTACTTAGGGAATAAGATTTATCTTTAGATTAGAAGGGCTAATTTTCTAATGAAAATATAACACAGCACACAAAAAGGATGATGCACATCCTTTTCTGCATCATGAAACACGTCGCCTGTACGCTGAGATATATATTTTTTCAAATTGTTATTTACAAAATTATGCATAACGTGAAACAAAAAAGCGACATTGAAAAATTGGCCGAGCTTGTAGGTTAAATAATTTTCGAAAGATTCAATTATAAACACTGTTAAAGCAATTCATGAAACCAAAGCACCAGTAGATTTGAAAGCTCGAAAATAACTGTTGCACCCACTGCAACAGTCCCCCTCCACCAATGGCGACAGTCTTGCGATAGGCAGGCATTTGGTCGTACTGTTGAAATGACTTGGAAATGACTGGCGGCAATTGCTTCATATCATGAGGCCATGAAAGTTGGCTTGAACCTGTCAATTGAAAATCACGTCTCCTTTCCTTTATCAGCTTGATGATATTCTCATTTCACTGAACCACTGGATAAGATCCTTAGTTGGGTTGTTGAAGAGGACGCCTAACTGTTTCATTAGAAATAAACACATTAGACCATTGGAACAAATCTATGTCAGATCTCATATAAGAGTTAGATATCTTCCACTTTTTCAAATTGGTAAGATAAGAAAAGGGATTTGATAAGAATGTTGCAGAGCTCCTCAGCTCTCAAGAGCGGGTACTTGGGGAAGTCAGTCAGGTGGTTGTGTGTAGTATTAGTTGGCTGTGTGTGCCCCCCTCGCCCTCACCATCACGTTAGTATGTCACCCCTTACCCACCTTTATGGGAACAAGACAGGAATCAACTTCAACCCACTCTAGGGGCTGATTGGGGAACCTTGATCACCTGATTCAGAGAGTCTCAACTCTAACGAGTGGGTATTTGGGAAAGCTAGTCAGGTGGTTGTTTGTATTACCTATTACAGTAGAGCCCCGATTGACTGCAAAATTGGCTGGCAAGCACTGCGGATAACGAAAATCGAGGATAACCCAAGAAGACTAAAAATGAGGTGAAACAATATTTCAGCATAAAAACTATGTTTTATTGTACAAATAACATGATATGTAAAATTTTAAAAATATGAGTACAGTACAGCAGAAAACTTTGCTCCACATCTAAATCACAAAACAAAGAACAGTTAACAAAAAACAATGTCGTCGAAGTCAAGGTTTGTAAGTGAATTTTTTTTTGGCTCCCGCAGGTAACCCGAACAGCAGAAAATCCACTCGCGGACAATCGGTGCTCTACTGTAGTTGGCTGTGTGTGTGGAATTGATAAAAATATGGATACATATCTCGCTATACACATACCTGAAAGGGTGTCCACAGGGTTCAGTCTTGAGCCCAACACAATTCAACATAGTGGTAGATGGCCTGGTAACCACAATCGAGAGACAGAATCCTGGAATAAGCACACTTTTGTATGCTAAAAGCCTTTCGATTTTGGCCACTAGCTCGTCAATTCCAGCACTGGAATCCTGCATAAATAGATCTCTGAAAACGCTTGCTGAATGATGCAAAGAAAACTGCATGGTTGTAATCCTCACAAAAACAGAATATCCTAGTTTGGTATTAAATCTCAAAGGTTATTATTTCCGTTAGTAGTGATTGTAAAATTACCATTTACACGCCTTTCGAAGGAGTCCAACCTTACCCAAAATTTGCGTGTCAAATACTGGGTCAAAAAATTGATATCGAAATAACGAATTTATGATGATTTGTGGCTTGAATGAGTGATTTTCCCAATACTGAGCAGTTTGAGGATATCCTGATGCAGCAATAGGATTGCTCATCAATAGGATAGACTCAAGTAGGATTTGCATACATTCAATGGACTGTACATTACATGCGCTGCCTTCCACTGGCCTGAAACTAATTTTCCTCGAATGTTTACACATTAATCTGGGTGTTCTGTAAATTTCATTACCGGCCTACACTGGCTGTAGTGTCAGTATCATTTCAAACATTACCAGAAGGCGCGAACTTCCTATCACCCAACGAGTAGGTATGTTTGTTCGAACAAATTTTTTTGTAGAGAAGAGAAGTGGTAGAAAATGAAATTCTTCATCGAACGAGACCACCGCCAACTGTCTAACTCATTTCCTCGATTTTAAGTAATTTTTCAACGTTTATGTGACCTACCACTCGCTTTTCGAGGATTTCCAGAAAACTGGTTAGGTCACGAAAATTGTAAAACCGCCAAAAATAGAGTAAAAGAGTTAGAGAGCTGGCGGTGGTCTCACTCGATGTAGAATTCTTCACAACTTTTCTTGCGTATGAAAAAAATTTAGTTCAGTTCGAATGGTCAAAAAGTGAGGAAAATTGACAAAAATCGATTTTCCGGATGGAAGAAGCTATTTTAGGAGGGACATGGGATATATTCAAAATCGGCGAAAAATTTCCTACAAAAATGGAGCAGAATTTATTTTTTTAAATTTATTTAGGCATTATTATTATTTTTTTTTTTTTGTTCACAAAAAATCCTTATGGTCCCACTGTGCGCCGCAAAAACGCTCTCCAAGTTTCACTTCGATAACTGAAAAATTGTGGAAATAAGTTGGTGAAGGGGTTACTTTTGGGACACTATATATATATATGATAATCTTTCTTCAGAATGTCTCAAAACTGATTTCAACGAAGACAATTTAAAAAAATGTTTGTATGGCTATTCTTGGAGGCACTGTAATGGTTTCATTTTCTACGAAAATTCGATTATTGAAATCGTTCAACTTTTACCAGATCTTGATGCCATATTCATGAATGGAGGAGACGGATGAATGTCACAAGAGTGACCCCTGTTAGTTTAGCAAAACGGGTATTTAGTACGGAAACGACAAATGTATTTGCTGTATCTTTTTTCTCTTAAACCTCCTACAAAGATCTTTTCTCTTTTATATTCTTTCCAAACAGCGAAAGTCGTTTGGCGTTACGATATCTACGGCTCACGGTTTTTGTAGTAATGAAAGAGTGATAACTTTGCCGGAGTTATTTCGAACTACGCTCAACCTCACAAAAACAATGCAATTTCACAAGAATTAAACGATTCCAAGAAGACTTGAACGTTTGGGGGTTGAGAAATACTTCATTCTTTTGGTTTTAGCCGACACGACACTGATTTGGCAACGTTACCATGAAGTGAAAGGGAGTTTTTGCTGTGATTTGAAGAATTTTATAACTAGAAATGACTAGAACGGTTCACTATTGTTTTATCAAGTTTTTTCAATATGTATTTAGCAACCTAGATGTTCATTTTATTTTTCATACCATAATTAAAAATCTAACTATAATATAAGCCTCGGTATTAAATATGCAAAAAAAAGAGAAAATTTTGATTGTGACGAAAAAAGTGAGAATGCTATAATGGTTATGAATAAAACTACTTATAAGAAGAATGCTATTCAATGAATAATTGTATAAAAGCACCGGACCCTGCACTATGACACGGTCGCGGCATGACCATGATGTTAGTTGTCACTCTTTTAGCGAACTTTGGTAGAAAATGAAGCTATTACAATGGCTCCAAAAATTTCAAAAACAAAATTTTCGAAACATTTCTTCATTTAAATCCGTTATGAGACGTTGTGAAACGAATCCTAGATTGAGTTTATCGCATTTTCATATACACACACACTTTTGACATGAATATGTCTTTGCTCTGGGGGGTCAACCAAAAATTTCCGTGACGCAAAATTTGTGTCACAATTTCAGTGTTTTTCACGTACAACCCAGCCGTTGCTAGGGGAATGGAACTTCCGCAGTTTTCATCGCACAGAAATCGTTCGCCACTCGTTGGAAAGCGCTTGATTTACGTGATAAATGTTCACATCTCAAGCAATTTCCCACTCCTTACGCACCTGGCTACATTCCTAAACTAAGTTGATTGGACTATAAACAATTTTGATAAGCCGGTTACAATATTCTTAACGTAAAGCAATTGCATCATTTACTCCACTCCATAGGAAACATTTGCATCCTCTTGACAACAGTCGACTGTTAACAACAACTCATTGTAGTGGCCTAGTGGCTTCTCTCCACAGTTATTTTCAACATTTCTTTAAGTAAACCGTTGTTTTGTTGGAATTAGTCGGGATGCGGCCCAGGGATTAGTTTAAAGTTAAAGGATTTGGTTACAACTCTCGAGGACAACCTTTATGAAATCCCCAATCAAAGACATATCCATGTAACATGGTATCTGCTTGTAAAGCAGATAGTGGAACTCGTTTACGAGTTTTTTTAATTTATTTATTTATTTATTTTTTTTTTTTTTACAAAACTCCCCCAAAGGCGGAGGGGGCACACCATTAACTTTCTAAAATAAATGAATAAAAGAAGTGGAGAGGACGCCCAGGTTTATCTGACACTGGCTCAAGGGATGAGGGATGTTGCAGAAGGATGAAGAGGCAGAATCGGATGAAAGGAAGTGCCCCTATAAAATGACCACCAGTTCAAGTAAGAATCCCTCAGGACGTGGGTGGTGATACCACGGAGTACTCCTGCCGAGATGACCAGCTTGAGCAAGGCCCTACAACTGTACGTGGATCTCAGACGCCGCCGAATGCAAATTGAAGGGAGCATTGGCGGACATATTGGGGTCAACTTCACGCGCCTTTTTTGAATTGTAAGGCTAGCTAGTTTGTGTATAAGTGTTCGTAGAAAACATATTTTGTATTATCTTGATGAAAACTAGTCTAAAATCATTAAAAACGTCAATTATTATGATGACAACACAGTTTGTAAATGAATTTTATGCAATATTTTCAACAGAGACAAACTGTGGGAGCTGCTTGTCTTTGGAATATCTAACCAAATATGACGATTTACAAACTTATTTAGGCCACAATTCTCGTGATTCTTTTTTTGTTCAACTATGAATTTGGTCTAGTTTTGGATCTTATATCAGGAATTTCAAATTTGATTATGAAAAAGGGTGAATGGAGGGGGTAACAGTAAAATATCATGACGTTTTAACTAATATCATCAGATTTTTGTGATTCTTTTTTGTTCAACCAAGAATTTTGTCTAGTTTTGGAAGGTATATTAGGAGTTTCAAATTTCATTATGGACGAGGAAGATTGGAGGAGGTAATAGTAATAAATCATGATGTTTTAACTATTCAAGTCAGATTTTCGAGATCATTTTTTAAATTCGATTATAAATTTGGTCTAGGTTATAAAAATATGTCAGGAGCTTCAAATTTCATACTGGAAGTTTTATTATTTGAATTTGCTGTCGGTGGAGGGAGTTAATTGGGGGGGGGGGGGGGGGGGGGGGGGCGAGAAGTCATGATATATTTGTTTTTTCTCTTATTTTAACTCTCACCAACTATATATAAAATCCATTCATAGGGACGTCCGTGTAATGTATGCATTACTTACCAATATGATTTCATGTAGTTTTTGTGTAGTGGCGATATTGTACTTTTCATACCGTACTTATAATAGTTAGGGCATAAGTTAGTTAAGTATTTTAAAGTGAAAGATCCTTCCATTATTCAAAAGCAATTATCTCAGAACCATTCTTCCAAAGTAACAGAGTAATCGCTCTGCATTTCAATATTGAGACAATTTCTTGTACATAAGACACAGTTTTACAAACACCATGGGTTCACCTGGCTAGGAGTATGATCAGTGGAGCTGAACAATTGAATAAATGAATAACTACTTCATGGCACTTTCTATGTTATTATATTATTTTCATTTTACATACAATTTCATACAATTCTGTCAATACAATACAAGACAATACAATATACCTACAATAGTACAATACAATGTCAATACAAAAAACTATTTCATACAATTCTCTCAATTACTTGTGGAAAAAACAAAACAACTCGGCGCTCCGCGCCTCGCCAGGGGGCAAGCCCCCTGGACCCCCGGTTACCTCTATTTACATACTTCGGACGAAATTATTGAAACACAGAATGTGTTTGCGTTGTCGCGCAACCAAGTGACAACCAAACAAGCGTCATTGTTTACTATTCATTTATATTATCAATTTATATAGTTATAGTATGAAACTACGAAAAAAAATACGAAATAAATTCGTGATAAATCAAGAGCGATTTATCAAGTAAATGTCCTAAAGAGGCTACATACGAAATTACAGCTTCCTAGAGTGTAAAGTATAGAAATTAGCTTTAAAAGCCACTCATCTGATCCGGACCCTGGACATCGTCAAGTAAATGTCCTAAAGAGGCTACATACGAAATTACAGCTTCCTAGAGTGTAAAGCATAGAAATTAGCTTTAAGAGCCACACATCTGATCCGGACCCTGAGCATCGTCAAGTAAATGTCCTAAAGAGGCTACATACGAAATTACAGCTTCCTAGAGTGTAAAGCATAGAAATTAGCTTTAAGAGCCACACATCTGATCCGGACCCTGAGCATCGTCAAGTAAATGTCCTAAAGAGGCTACAAACGAAATTACAGCTTCCTAGAGTGTAAAGTATAGAAATTACCTATTCAAATTATTTAACCTCCGCTTCACAAATCAAACCGTTTTCGTAATACTCAGATCACCTGCTATGAATCAAATCATCGAAACACAAGCTCAATGAAATCATCAGAAATTAACAAGCGGTTGCAATCATGTTCACAATATCAATTATTGAGAATGATCACCTGTGTGTAAACAATTATTTATATAACCATGCTCATAACTCAGTTTGTTGGACACGCACTTCGCAGTAGTTAACATAATATTGTTGGATAAATCGAGAGCTTTCGAACGAATGGTCAACGAATTTTGTGGGATGAAAAACGACGAAGTACCATTTCCCTAGCAACGACTCGGTTGTACGTGAAAATCATCCATCACACATTTCGTTACCATCCCGCGTTCCATTTTCGGCTAGTTAGTCCATGGCTAAAACACATTCTGTGTTAAAATTTAGATTAATTTGAAACTTTGTAGCTCATGCATATTGATAAGTTAGCAAAAAGAAAATTATTATCAGCTACAATAGGTATGTATTAGGAAATCGTGAAAATCAATAGGTACTTACTTGTGAAATGAGAGTGTGCAGTCTTCAGTTTGCGATTTATGCAGTTAAATGCCGCACACACTTTAACCATTTTGCATTATCAAAGCAATTTCATGAGTAGATGAACTATAATAATTAATAATACAATCTTCATTGCACATAAATAAACGATGTTGCCCCCAATATGGCCGACTAAGGACCGTTCAATTTGCAATGGGACACTAGCGCTACGAGTGGGTCTAGTTTACTATTACAATGTCTTTGATCTTGAGTAACATCGTGGCACTTTTCCCGCACCACACTCCGTGCCATGACATGGTCTCAGCCATGGCACGGTCTCAACCATGACCTTGATGTTAGTCGTTGTCACCTGACATTTGAATATTCTTATCTGAACTGAACTTCTGTAGTAAGCTTGGTAGTGGTCCTGATCAAATGACATTTAAATTATTATACCTGCGCACAAGTTTCGTTATAACAACAGTAGGTAATGAAGTGGCAATGAAAGTCAAATAGTAGTCAACTTTTACCGAGGAATAACGCTCTAATACATTAATTAACTGTCGTACACGTAAATATAGTTGAATGCCATTATTTTATTACTGGGTTTTCATTTTATCATTCAGATAAATATTTATTTTGATCTTTTTCCGTTTCTTTTTCCAAATGAATAAAAACGTAAATTTGTGAAAAAATGCACATGATCACTTTTACCAGCTAGCTGACGTATTGTACTATGTTTATAATAGCTCATTATATACTGCCCACATTTAAGTTAGGTACCGTAAAACGGGGGTCAGTGGGGTCTATTAGGGTCAAAACTTCGTTCCCACCGTTTCCAGGTTCTGGAGGGTACCGTATTACTTCTAAATCTATGAGAAAAATCATGGAGCTGCAGGGCACTATTACCTAACTATCAGTGGAGTTAGAGACCTCATGTACATAGATGAACTCTGTGGGGAATAAGTGAACCACACCCTCTTTTTTTCTCTGTTTTGAAGATCACCAAAACTGTCTGTTGGCAGCACTGTCTTCGTCATTTTGAGTGGGACCTTTGAACATCCTTTGCAGTTGTTTGTTTTGTTTTGATCGACATATGCAGCATTCTTTAAATACAGTATTTAATTTTATAGATTTATTTTTTCAAGAGGACGCGTGTTTTCAGTAGTATCCAGGCAATAAGGGTCACCATGCCTCGCATCTAATATCTGTCGCGAAATACCTAAACCTCCAACGAAAATCCAACTTCACAGCTTCCTCCAAACATCTATCGTCCATGACAAAATCACGAAAAAGGAGGAGAAAAAAATGTTCGTCTGTCAAATTGTAGGCATCCAGAAAAAAAAAGAAGAAGCATCTCCGTTGCTCCTTTTTAAGGAACTATAAAGGTGTCATTGACTATGACTAATATTTATTTCCACCTGTTCGTGATATTGATTCTGTTGGGTTCGAACAGATAGAGAGATTGCTAACCCCTATCTCTAATGTAAGGGGAACCTTAATGTTCCATGGCTATGTTTGCCACAACTGTTTTATTTTTGTTCTTAGTTTGGTGATTTGTGTTCAAGTTCCTTTTAGTTTAAATAAATAATTTGGGGTCTTAGTGAAAAAGTATTTTTGATTCAATTCCTAATTTATTAATGATATTTTACGACACAGAGACATTTGCTTCTACTGCTTTAATATTTTCCAAGTCAATGGAATGTAATGTGATTGAAAAAAATGTTTATTTTAATGGAAATAACATTTTCCTTCGAATTTCGCACGTTTTGGTTTTTTTAAAACTTGAATGTGTGACCCTTGTATCCCAGGGAGTGCGTAAAAGAGAGATTTTTGCTGAAAAAAAGCACGTGACCCCACTTTCGTGGTTATAATGGTCTGACCATTTAAAAAAATATATAAGCTCATACAAGGGTTAAAACAATTATTTTGATAAAGCGTTGCTTTCTTCAGGCCAAGACTAATAACACAAAAAATTAAAAAATTGCAGAAAAAAAAAACAACCTGGCTAGGAGGGGCTTCCAAAATTGAAAATTGACCCTTATTACCCCATTTTACGGTATCTACTAATTTTCTATCAGGCTACTACTGAGACTACTTGGTAGGTACTGACGGAATTATTGCCTGTCTGTTTGTCCACTCTGAGATATCTGAGTCCTGAACAGTGCCAACAACCACCCTAGAATAATTACATTGGGTGTAAGTACCATTTGTTTAAATTCCTTTGTCAACCGGACCCTTTCTCCATAACCATCTGCTATCAATTTTATTCATAAGAATTACAATTACGACCGCATCTGGCGGAAACTGGGTACAAAATTCACAGCGCAGTTACTTTCCTCTACCTGAGTAAGTATTATATACATAGAAGAATAATTAAGACAGCTTGTAGCTTAATGTAGCTACAATACAGAATGATTGTGGTCTAATATCTAAGTCACTATTCAAACCAGACCACGCTTTATTAATTTCAGCATATAAACCAGTTAATTTTTTGCTTTATGCCATCACGTAGGAGTACACAGAACTTTTGTCACTACCTACTACCTATCTGCTCCTTTCATAAATGCGATTAAATGTTTATAGTAACTCATCGTGGTAGTTTTCAATAAAGCAGAAAGGCCTCGATAATGTCTGAACGAGGGAATATCTATTTTCTTCTTCGTACAAAAGACAGGGTCAATTTATGTTCTATACTATCTTCCACTGCGTCTTCAAAAAACACAAAAATTCGAGTGACTCAAACCTCTCATAATATTTAGGCAACAATTTGTCCGTCCGCTTCGTAACCTCACTAACTGCCCCATATACACGGGCGATGGGGGGGTTAAGTTCTAGGAATGAGGGCTTTCTTGATACCAAATCCGTGATTTGATAATGGTTGATAATGCTTTCTTGATTCGCTTTTTGGTTTCCGATACGAGGTACCTACCTTGTAATGGTCTCGTGAGTTCAAGTGAACGTTGATAACTGTCAGGCCTCTTTAGCTCAGTGGCAGAGCACTGGTCTTGTAAACCAGGGGTCGTGAGTTCGATCCTCACAGGAGGCAGTTTTTTTTTTCTCTCACCCCAGCCGAGTTTTCCACCCGGATTTCTTCTCGGATTCGGAGTGAGTAGAGGTGTTATTAGGTAGGTCTCTAATCAATTATCGGCCTAGTACCGGATAAAAAAAATCTCGATTTTGTTCCAGCATGATTAGTAGATAGATTGATGCATGGGCGTACAAAATAGTACACAAGTTGGGATCTAAATATTAGTTTTTTGTGTAGCAGAATTTGTATTAATTTTTCCGCCTCCAGTAAAATCCAGTAGACTACCGATAAAACCAAAAGCCACTTTACCTTCGCAGGGTGCTCTAAAACTAAGGGAAATGGGGGTTCGGGGCTCCGGCGGCTCTCGGGCGCGTGGTCCGATTAGGGATATAAGTACCTACTTTTAGCGAATTTTTGTGGAAAATGAAGCTATTGCAATGGCTCGGAAAATTGTAAAATCAAAATTTTTGAAAAATTTCTTCATTGAAATCCGTTTTGAGGCATTCTGAAACGAATCCCAGAGTTTAACGCTTTTTCATATGTACCTATACCTATAGGTATATAGGCGTGCGGCCCAAGTAGGGATAAAAACCTACTTTTTTGACAGTAAATCCCAAGTATTCTATTACAGGACCTTAAATTTGTGACAATTTAAGTCCAACCGCAGCTACCTACGATCAATAGGTCCTATTTTACCAAAAAGTTGCAATTTTAAGTTTATTCCATCTCTCAGTGAAATATCGACCAGAAGGGACAAGTAGAATATAATAACAATTATTATTATAATGATAATGTGGTAGGGGATATTATTTGCTTTAATTTAGGCTCAAACGGGGGTTTGCTGTTTAAGTAGCATCGATTTTCGATCACAAAAACAACAAATTGGGAAAACGGGATTCACCAAATATGTGAAATTTTACTTATTTTGGCAATTTATGAATATATTACGGTTAAAAATAGCACGGAATGATATAGAAACGTGTTAATTATACTTTGCATGAAATGATGTCCACTTCAATCTAAATCTGATTTTGAGCCAAAAACACTGTTTTTCTTGAATCCCACTCTGTTTACCACACTCAATTTTGTATCAAATTGGTTTCAACACCTTCCAAGGACGATTAGGCAAGGGTTTTAGGCTATATTCATACCCCAAAATATAAATTGCATGTTGCACGAGTAGCAGGGATGTGGATTATACAATCAATGATTCACTTGATCGAGAGGAATGACACGATATATTTGAAACAAAATCATGAAAAATGAAAACATCAAGTACGAGATCACAATATAGGTAAAGATAAACACTTCCACTAAAGGAACATGTCCTGAAAAGAAGTACACGAAAGACTTCATTAGTCTAAGAATTAAAGACCCTAAGTACTTTGAATATAAATATCAGCTGGGTATAAACTTTTAGACAACATTTACCTGCCAGAATCTGCCGCCTTAATGATGTGCCTTCATAACTCCTTGGAGAAGCTCGCAGCAAACACCATCCTGTAGGTACTGAATATAAATTAGAAGTAAAATGCAGTTTTTATAGCAGGTATGAATATAGTTTCAATCGTCCTTGGAAGGTATTTGAAATTTGAACCAATTTCATAAGAAGCGTGGCGGAGGGAGTGGGAACACAGAAGAAGTTTTTTTGCTACATAGTGTGCAAACATCCCAACTGCTTGTCTCAGTGAAGGAAGATATTTAGGAAGTGGATATTTGAGAAGATGCTTTAGTCTTTTTGGATCTGGATTTATTGAATGCATAGCTAAATAGTAGCCCAACAATTTTATGGGCGTAAGATTAAATTTACTTTTTTCATGTTGAGAGTCAGATTATATTTTTCGACAGCTTTGAGGAAGTTTGCCAAGTTTTTGTCGCGATCAGCAGGGTTGAGCCCACATATTGTGATGTCATCAAGGTAAGCGAATGTCCCTTCTAGCTGCTAAGAGTATATATGGTGCCTTGAATCACACCTTGGAATCCTGGTACCCCATTAGTAACTCCAAAAGGTGTCCTTCAAAATTGGTTAAGTTTACCATTAGCCTGGAATGCTGTATAGGCTTGATCAACATCTCGAATGGGGACTTGATGGTATGCATTCCTCAAGTTGATGGTGCTAAAAATCCTATATTTAGCAACTCTGTTAACGGTTTCTTCAACTCTAGGAAGAGGGAATGCGTCAAGTAGAGTGTATCTATTTTTTTTTTTTTTTTTTTTTTTAAATGGCATCGGCCTTTATTTCCTTTCCGCCAAATATACATTATATATATATAGGTATTTATATATATGAAAAATGTTAGAAATATTTTACTACATTACCTATCTATTATATCTGTATACACATTCATTCTTTCGTTGTTATAAATTAAAAACAATAAATTTAAGCTCTAAAATTGATTTTTTTACAAAAATTGAATATTTCCTCATTTATTTTAGTACAAGCAGCACATAGAATTGTCTATCTAATTGTGTATCTATTTATAAATCTAATTGTGTATCTATTTATCGTTTGGGAAAAATCAATACAGAAACGCTTCTTCCACTTCTCCCCTGATACGATCACCAAAACTAAGCATGGCTGTGGCAGTGGATCATGCCTCAACCACAACCATTAGGCAAAGTCCAGGGCTATACATCGATTCAGTGAGAACGGGGAGAGAGGCCTTATTTGAGATTTGAAAATTAATGGGAAGGAATGTTCGTTTCTCGTTGACACAGGTGCCACAATTTCTATCATCCGTCCAGATGTAGTCATTTCTCTTTCATTGAACCAGTCACCTTCATCAGCAAAGTTCCTCCAAACTGCTGGGAAAGGGAAGGTCAAAGTTTGTGGTCAGTGCTTCGTCACAGTGGAACTTGGAAAGAGACAGATTGACCACGCCTTTCTGATTGTCTACATACCTATGAGGCAAATGAATTTTGGGTATGGATATACTTGGAAAATTGGATGCTCAACTAAGTATTCCCAGATCTCTTTTGACAATTGGTGAGGATATCTCTGTTCATCTGAAGAGGAGGCGGTATTGCTTCGAGAGGGTACTGCTAGCAGCCATCAATCATCATGATCCGAGTTGAACTGATGAGGCTTTAAAATCGTCAGCACTGGTGAAAGGATCAGAGTACTATGAGACGGCAAGAGGACATTTTCGCGAGTAAAGGACTGTTGACAGGGCAGTTGATCGAGAGCACTTCATATATCAGCGACAAAGTTAAGTTTCTGGACATGAGACTGCCGTCAAAATTGCCGAGAGATGCTGTTTTCTCGGATAAATCAGCGAGAAAATGCGGAAAATAACGAAAAAAATGCGTTCTCCGCTATGTTCTTTTCGGCTTTAGACCCAATAAATGTTCACGGTTTTGGCTCAGGTTGGTCTTAAAATGTTCATTGAAGTTCCAATTTGGTCCAATTTTGGGAAAATGTAGACGAAAACGTTGGTTTTCGAGCTTGAGGTCCTATTCCTTCTACGCAGATAAATGGGACTCCCTTTTAATGCGTATTAGATAGAACCTCTTGAGTCTTCCGTTATTAAAAGACACTTTCAACAGAAAAATAGACGGGGAAAACAAATACGTACAAACATTTAACACCCAACAGTTCTGTTGGTTCTGAAATGTTCTTAAAACTAAACTTTTCGTGGTTCCACATGATCTTTATTGGATAGCCCTTCTACGCAGATAAATGGTCTATCTTTATTAAACCCTATGAACTTTCGTGGTTCCACATAGAAAACGCAGCAAATTATTACAATGCAATTTATTATTTTCGTTTTGCCCCTTTTATAAGATTTAATTTTTTTCCATACCCTTGGGATATGGTGGAAAGGGATTGTATGCAATTTTCAAAATTTTCACCCCCACACGAATCATGGGCTGCAGGTTTCGATAGAATGGGGACTAGGTATATCCAGTCGCATCTATACACCGAGCGAGCGAGAAAACCCACCCCTAGCAAGCGAAGCGAGCAACATCCTCTACACACGTCGGATTTCAAGGAGGTTTCTCGTACAAACTCGGGATGGACTATACATCCTATCGCGTCTATAAATCGCACAGAGAGCGAGCGAAGCTTGGAACATTCCCTGCACATTTTTTAAATCACCCTTAGTGATTCACCGTTCCCAATCATTCTACATGTCCCACTCACAGTAAAGACCATCGGATCTATACAGTCATACCGAGCGAAAGAAGCGAGCGATAAAAGTATTCTAGTTATTTATAAGAATGAAACTCTGTTTGTCGGTCGGTCGGTCGTATCTATGCACGGCCAAACGGCTAAGTGCGGATAAATCAGCGAGAATATGCGGGAAATGACGAAAAAAATTCGCTCCCCGCCATGGTTTTTTCCGCTTTAGACCCAGTAAATTTCGACAGTTTTTGCTCGGGGTCCAATTTGGTCCCATGCGAGTTTCGAGACATGAAATTCTTTTTTCCGATTGTAGTGAACGAAAATGTAGACGAACACGTTCACTCTTCCTTATTCCGTCACAACGTAGTTATCTGACCTCTTGAAAGAAGGAACCTCTCGCGTTTGAAAGACAATAATAGACGGGGAAAACTAACATTTAACATCCGACAGTTCTGCTCGTACTGAAATAATCTTAAGACTAAACATTTCGTGGTTCCACATAAGGTGACGCCTTCGACACTCATTTCTAACAGAAAAAAACGTCGGTGGGCAGTATAGCTTCCTCACATACATAAATTTGACATCCGTTAGTTCTGTTAGTACTGAAATGTTCTTAAAATTAAATTTTTCGTGGCCCCACTCAATCTTAATCGGATTGCTCTTCTATGCAGATAAATGGCCTATCTTTATTAAACCTAATAAACTGTTCGTGGTCCCACATGGAAAACGCTGCAAATTATTACACAGCAATTTACCTATTATTTTCGTTTTGCTCCTTTTGAAAGATTTTATTTTTTGTTTTTTTCCCTCCGTGGCTCCACACAATCTTAATTGGATTGCCCTTCTACATAGATAAATAGCCTATCTTTATTAAACCTAATAAACTTTTCATGGTCCCGCATAGAGAACGCTGTAAATTATACACATTCCCCACTCAACAGTAAAGACCATCGCACCAATACAGCCATACCGGGCGAGCAACATCCCCTACACATTTCAAATCACCCTTCATGATTTGCCGTTTCCAATCATTCTACAAGTCCCACTCAACAGTAAAGACAATCGGATCTATACAGCCATACATACCGACCGAGCGAGCGAGCGAGAAAACTAGGCTAGTATAACAATAATCAGTTTGAGTTCACCTAACCGCAATATATATATATATATATATATATATATATATATATATATACATATATATATATATATATATATATACACATATAAACGCAGTTTGTTATGTATGAATGATAGATAAACGAAGAAAGGAAAACTAGTACGACATGAATGAGACTCAAATCTTGAATACCAAGTAAGTTGCACAACATGCTAAACAAGCCTAATTCAACCGACAAGCAGTCACCGCTT
Source organism: Adelphocoris suturalis (assembly GCA_030762985.1). NCBI lineage: Eukaryota > Metazoa > Arthropoda > Insecta > Hemiptera > Miridae > Adelphocoris > Adelphocoris suturalis. The sequence goes on from CM061040.1 coordinate 38,084,244, forward strand.
CGGTAAGGAACGCTGAAAGACCTTGCTACTTCAGGTACGTGGTAAGGCTTGCAATGTAGACAGGGTTCATGGGAACTGGCACGATAATACCTGGGCAAGCGTGCAAGGTAGGTAACGTTTTTAGCATCTCCGCACGTAGGTACCTATCTCTGGAATACAACGGTCCGCCTGGGAGTTTTCGGCAGTCTAAAATACGTACATTTTTGAGTCAACTCAACAACGCGACAATCGTCACGTCAGACGCACACACACACACACACACACGCACACACACACACACACACACACACACACATTTTTTTTTTTTTTTTTTTTTTTTTTTAAGAAACCTCCCCTCAAAGACGGAGGAGGCACGCAATTAAATTGAAAAATAAACAAATAAAATAAAAAAGTGGGGAGGACGCCCAGGTTTACCCGACGCCGGCTCTAGGGATAAGGGAAGTTGCAGGACGAGGAGGAAGAATGGGATGAAAGGAAGTGCCCCTATAGAATGACCACCAATTAAGGTAAGAGCCCCGAAGGACGCGGGTGGTGATACCACGGAGCACTCCTGCCGAGATGCCCAACTCGAGAGGCTCCGTGGCACTTTTCCCGCACCACACCCCGCGCCATGAGACGGTCGCGGCCATGACCTTGATGTTATTAGGCGCCACTCCTTTTAGCTCAGATATCGCTTGTCGCAGATCACTTCTATCATATTTACTTTTCTTAGCCCGCCAGGTCTGCTCCATGTCCACGCTGCCACTGACAACTTGGACATCCAGGATTATGGCAGACCCATCGGGCTTGATCGCAACGATATCTGGCTTCTTGCCCCGGTCACTCGGTATGTGGTATAGTCTCTCCCTTTCGACATCCCAACCGCTAGATGACAAAGCACCTGCTATCTGCTTGGCAACCGCATCGTGACGTAAAATGCGGCCACCGTGAGTACGAGGACACTGCTGCACTACATGATAAAGATTCTCATTTTTACCCCGACAGGCACGGCAAAGGGTGTCTACTGTCCCGCGACTACTCCTCGAACACCTCACCGAGGTGGCTAACGTAGCCACCCGGACGGCGTGAAAATGACGATAGTCGCGGGCCCCAATGCCCTCTGAAGCCCATTCCACCCACTGGGTAGAAATGGGGGATTCAGAGCACTGTCGGAGTTCTTTACCATCTACTGACTCATGCAGTGCAGCAGCGAACTCAGCAGATGAGCTGGGTTTTGGAGCAGTTGGTGTTGCTCGATCGCACCACAACAACTGCTGCCGGACAAAGTCCAGGTCAGCAGCAGTGCGGGCGACCTCCCAGCTCGAGCCCCTAAGGGCAAGCAGGCGCTGGCGGCGTAAAGATGGGATGCTGGCAGAAAGAGAGACAATACCGAGCCCACCGGCCTTGACCGGTGCGTGGATGTAAGCACTTGGGACACCAGGTGGAATGCCTAGCCAAGAGCGCACAGCAGAGCGAACTTCACGATCTAAGTCAAGCAGCCTCCCCGCAGTAAGCGTGCCAAAGACTAACCCATAGGTTAGCTTTGGCAGTAAGTACGTGCGAAGGAGGCGCAGCTTCTGCTGTGGCTTCAATGGAGCCTTGGTGACACGAGCTAATGCTCCACCAAGGTCCACACGGCTTGCGGCTATAGTGGCCACACTCATGAAGTCGACCCCAAGGTACCGCCAGACCTCCAACACGGATCGGGCAGGGATGGAAGTTTGTCCTAAGACAAAACACTCCTCATCCACTACCTTCACCTTATGCTGGCGACCCGACGGGACCAAGGAGACCGACCCACACTTAGCTGGGTTGACCACCAAACCACACCTGGCTAGCTGCTCAGCAAATGCATTGAGGGAGATCTGCAAGCCCTCACGGGTTTCTGCGAGTAGGATGACATCATCAGCAAAAGCTAATGCACCTACTCGCACCCCAGGGGCGAGATCGAACCCTATTTCAGCTGGCAGCTTACCCAAGGCCGTATCCACGACCAGGTTGAAGAGGAATGGCGACAGAGGATCCCCCTGGCGTACCCCGCGAACAATAACAACATCCCCTGACATCTGACCTCGTGCCTCGAGGACCGTCACGCCTTCGTGGTACAGACAGGCAACATACTCAATTAAACGAGCAGGTGCCCCGACACCACGAAGACAATCGGTCAGGGCAAAGTGACTAACTGTGTCAAAGGCCTTAGCGACGTCCAGAGCGGCAAGATGGAGCTGCCGTTTCTTGATACGGGCCAGCGAAATGACAGTTTGGAGAACTGTTGGATTCTCCGCTGTGCCATCCGCTGGCCGAAATGCTCTCTGGACGTCACCTATGACACCAGCCACTTGGAGGCGAGATGCCAGAACTTTTTGGAAGTGGCGGAAGACCACCGACGAAATAGAAATTGGACGGTAGCCTCCAGGCCCACTTCCCCCTTTCTTTGGGATGAAAACTGTCCGGGCACGGGTCAACGCTTTCGGGGGTCTTCCAGATAGTAGCAACAGGTTGAGGATGAGCAGCCTAACATTCTTTGGAGCTTTATTCCAGCGTCGGGCGGAAATACCATCGGGTCCAGCAGAAGTGGAGTTTTTGACACGGCACTTATGTGCCTCGTCATGAAGCACCGGTGTGCACATGATGCTGCGTAAGGAGTCCCTGGTGGAGGCTGGGGGTACCACTGGCTCACCAGAGTTGTGGCTGGGAGCACTCATAAGTGGCTCCCAGTAATCCACAAACTCCTGGAGGGGGGGCATAACTTGTTCTTCCCCAGCTCCCTCCAGTACCTCCGCAGCTGCACGAGCCGGATGCTTCCTCCACAATCTCTGGACACGCTGATATTCCCGCCTCCTCGCTTGCTTAGCTGCTCTGCGACCTCCACGAGGCACCACATTAGGGGGAACTTCTCCCTGGTGCCTCGCCACGGTCGCTTCCTCAACCTGCGGGAAGATCCTCTGCACATAGGCCGCGACCTCGTCCTCCAAGCCATTTGGCCCCTCAACAGCCCGCCTCGCCAGATCCTGCAGGTAGGCACTCTCATAACCAACAATATTGCCTACCTGCTCCCCGAGCCTCAATACTTCAGTCTTCAAGTCTGAAAGAAGACCGGAGGTCACGGGGGAGGATTGCTGAATGGCGGGCTGTTGTCCCACGTCTGCCGGAGATGCGGGAGAGACCCCACTGCTATTTGCCAGGATTGCATCCTGGACAAGCTGCTTGTAGTGGGGCCTCAGGCGAAGAGATTGAATGGTAGAAAGCGTGCGCATGGGAAAACGTTGCTGCAAATAAACATTAATTCGACGTACCCCATTGCGCACAGCCTCTGCCTCTTCTGCTGCCATTCGCCGCAAATCCTCAGAAGCATACCTGGGCCGGTCTCGCTCTATACTAATTGCTGCGTTGGCCTCTACAGGATGCTTCTGCCAGACGTGGGCCACAAGGCCACGCTTGGTGCTAAAGGCTCTTTCACAATGGGCACATTGGTGGGCATTAATTGGGGCTGTGGAAGAGGAGGAGGGATAGGATGAAGATGAAGACGATGAGGGAGAGGATGGCCGACGCCCCTGCCTGGAGCGCCCCCGAGCGCCTCCCCTAAGACCCTGTGTGCCAATGGGAATGCGGGGGTTATGAGGCTCATTATTTTTGCTGTCCATAACGGGGGAGACACAGTAAGAAGGGTCGGGAGACCCGTTGACACGAGCCTCCCCCCTAATCGCCAGTGGGTCATTTTGCCACCCTCTGTTCACCCAGAGGGCGCCCGGGTTGCACGACGGGGACGTATGACCATGACTTGGGTAGGGATTTGAAGGAGCTCCGAAGAGATAAAAACACCAACAGTTACCCTACCCCAGCAACCCAACACACACACACACACACACACACACACACACACACACACACACACACACACACACACACACACACACACACACACACACACACACATATATATATATATATATATATATATATATATATATATATAAGCTCAAACTTCAGGAATCGTTTTAGAATGCCTCAAAACGGATTTCGATGAAGAACATTTCGGGAAATTTTGATTTTACAATTTTTTTACCCATGCAATAGCTTCATTTTCTACGAAAATTTGCTAATTGAAGTGGGTTTTCTATGTTGCAGGTGAGAATACAGATGCGGATTTTAAGGCAAATCACTTCAAAAGTATCAAGAGTACAAAAAATGTGTCTGCAAGATTTCTTGAGCAGGAAACTGCCGCGAAAGGTAGAATAATCGGCCTCTCTGAAATTGGATTGATTACATATTTCATCAAACTTTCTGAATTAGGCAACGAAAATGAAAATAACCTGATATTTCACAAAATCATCTACTATTTCATTTTAATTGAACCGTTTTTGGAAAACTAACCCATTTCATGCGAGATTCAAATAAACTTGTAATAAGCGAATAAAAAGTTCGTTTTATATATTTAAAAAAAAATTCAATGGTTCTTGCAGATTTGTAGACTTCATGTTATATTGTAAAACCAATCAAAAATAATATATATATAACAGAATTTTCTGGGCAGCTGTGGGTCTCACTTTCTTAGTTATTTATTGGCGTTATTCTATCTGCACTCTTCATGATAATTACCAGCCTTTGTGTTTTAGCATCATTCAATATATATATATATATATATATATATATATATATATATATATATATATATATATATATATACTGCTCTTGCGGCCGGAAAAAAAAAAGATTTCCCACCGAAAGGATGAGTTTGTCAGTCAATACTTTTTGAGCACTCTATTAAAGAACTTGCTGGGCGCGAAAATGAAGCCTTCCACTTGAGGTTACCGTTGCAAAGTTATCGATGCAGGATGCTCTTTTAGCTGCAAGTTAAAATCCATCTACAGCGTACTCATTTTCTCGATATAATTTCGAGGCGTATTAGCATTATTTTGACCTTCTATTTGAACAAATTCAAATTACCGCTGTCCATAAGAATAGTATGGATAAAACTATTAAAATCAATTGAATACGAGGTGGAGGGTGGAAAGATGTGCGTTTCGAACATAGGTATGAAACATACCTAGGTACCTATCGATGAAAAAGGTGGGTAGACAAATTTCTACCTCCGTGGCTTTGTATCATTCACAAATTATTGTTCTTGTGGATTTAGTATTGTTACAGTGGCGAAAGTAAAACTTTCCGATGGTTGTCTCCTTAGATTTACCGTAAGGTCATAAATTAAAATGAGCACCATTTCCACTGAAGCTTACCGCCTGCCTTTTTAGTTCTTGTATGCTGTGATTCTCGTATTTTCAATTTCTATATTTTCAATTTCTGTCTTGTATAACTTGTCTAGTTTAGTGTAGTTTTTTGTCTTTACTTTAGTAGTAACGATGGCCAATCTGCTGTTTGAATGCATAACGATCTCGGAAGAAGACGTACCTACTGGGCGCCGTGCTACCTCTAGAGCAGGCTGTTGACAACAGCGTTGACAGTTTCATTCGTAATTTGAATTGCAGAGAAGTAAAACCGGGTACGAAAAGGAAATTCGACATCACCAAATTAGTTGAGCCTGTAAAGCAATGCAATATTTCGATTGATCAGTCAATTGATGGCGGTAAGTGGCTGCAAATGACAGTCGACAAGCTTGGCACTCACCATTTCATTAGTTTACAAAACTAAATATTCGTTGACGATTACCGAAATATATGAACAAAACCTTTGAAATTATACTCACCGGTGGAGAAATTTTTGGACAATGTATCTTGAAATCCACTTGTCGAGGGTTCCCCTCAAAATGTTTCAATAAAGGTACCTATGAAGGTATCCTAGGTACATTATCCGCCCTTTTACACATAACCATCCAACTTTTGCAGAGAGAGCATAGCTTTCAACTCGATATATGCATTCTTCACCTGCACTTCAGTCATTTGTAAAACGGAACACAACACAGGGGTGAGGAAAACGAAAAAATGTACCTATCGGGTCGAAACCAGGTCTTCTCAGATGGCTGTCATTTCTACAGTCCTCAAAACAACAATATTTAACCATTTTGGTTTATTATACCGGAATTAAATATGAATTTCTACGACGGCATACTTCCGAGTATTATACGTTTACAGGGAAGTAGCATATAGCGGTGGCCCCACTCAATACATAGCCTGCTCAGGCGGGTAACCGTGCGTTCACGCGTTACCTTCTCTTCGACTCAGCAAGTTCTCTATTGGTATAAAAAAAATAAAAAACCACTAAAAATCGCTAAAAGCAGCTAAAAATTGTAAAACTAATTTTTTTTTAGCAACATTTTAGGGAAAAGTTTATCAACCACGAACAAGGGCCTTAAAAAACTTAGGTATGCGGAAAACTAAGCAGAAAATGAACTAAAATTGCATTAATATTTGCCATTCTGCCAATACAATTTTTTTTCTGAGGTCTTAAGAATGTTTAGTGGTTTACTACTTCACAGGAAATTTTAATTTTACATTTCTTTGGCATAGGGGCGGTTTAAATCCCGTCTTTTAAATTATAAAGCTCATTACCGGCTAAGAAAAAAAGTTAACAACCTCAACCGAAATCGTCGGTTTGTGTTTCAAGATGCCGAGGATCCAAAAACATTTCAGGCTGGGAATTGAACTTGGAATTGTATCCAGAGTTCTTGTACTGAATAAATATCTTGTATTATTTTCTCAAATAAGCATTTTAAATACTTTAAGAACTATTCAATCAATACTTTTGGAATGTCAGATTTTCAGTTCTCATGTTTGAAACATGGAGACACGATAATGTGATTCTTTCAATATTTCTGCTAAATAAAATAAATTTATGATTTTAGCCATTGACTATTGCACATTTTAGTCAAACATGAGTTGACAAATGAGAAAACTAGAGGCGTTTGACCGATAAAATAAAGAACACCTAGAATCCTTATTGGAGTCTCAAAATTTATCGTATCTATCGTTTGCCCCCACTCATCATTAAACATTTCCTATCACACTACTTGATTTAATAGTTGTTAACGATATTCAATTTGTGGGCCCTAGGGAGAGGTTGGTCCCTTGAGGAACCAGCGGATTTGTTTTTGACTATAGTAGAGACAGTATGGTGAAAAAACAGACCTATTCAGTGTGGCCAACTTTCTTATTGTACACATGTTTAAAGAGCCAGAACGCTGGTTTCCCATAAAACGAGGTTTCTTTGGATTATTGTTGGAGTCCTACATCTGTTCAAAGGAACGCTTGTTGTTTGGGAGCGTGCAGACTCAGCTCTTTCAAAAACTTATCCCTTGAATTTAAATCTTCCTTCTAAGCAGCTCGTTTGATATAGGGGTTGTTCTGTGCAAGGTGTCTCATCAGCACCGAAATGGCAATTCGCTCATGAGACAGAACCTTCAATGCCGAGGTCAAACTTTTAAGCATTCTCATAGCATAGGTACCATAGGTTTCATTTTTATCTCGGGGATGAGCGCTGAATTCCTCAAAACCAACAGCAGAGGGATATTCATTTTTGCTCCATCGAGATATGAAAGCAGTACAGAAAGTCTCCCAAGTGAGATCAGGACTTGAAAACCACACGGTTTGAAAACCATTTTAGAGCCTCACCTTTCAATTCTTTGACGAGGGATAGTTTAGGGCTAGACCCTGGCGTTTGTTTGTAGCTGAACAACTTTCAGCTGTACAATCCTAGATCCTCCATCCTCCTCTGGGTCAAATGGGAATTTAAAAAAAAAAAAAAAAAAAAAAAAAAAAAAAAAAAAAAAAAAAATTTCCTCATGCCTAGTCGTCTGATCTTGCTCAAATTCGGATGATAGTTATAGGGATGACGACTTATCATTCCACATCAACATTATTGTATCATTAATAGCTGCTGTGCATGCGTCAATGTGAAATACTTGTAATGACCTTAATTTCCACAGTTTTCATTCAATTTTGATGAAATTGTCAATGAATGCGTCGGTAAGGTTGTAGACGGTCCCGTACTATTTCATTGTTCTCAACTCATCAGTTCATTCTGCGCATGCGCAAACGTAAATTACATTGAGTATTATTTATTTATTTTTAATTGACCATATGTGACGTTTCACACTACTTCTTGATTTACTCTTTTCCACTATGGATTTTTTCAAGATCATTTTAGACTATTCAATAATCTATCCATATGATACGTAAACGAGGAAGCTAGGTGCCACACCCAACTTGGCAGACGTTTTTTCTTACAGTTTTAGAGTTGTCGTAACTCACATTGAAAGAATCCAAATGAACAGCACTCGTGTTCTAAAAAGAGATCTTTATGATTATTACTACTCATTCATGATGTGAGGAGGCATGCCATCTAGTTTTCGAGGAATTATTCAGAAAAGGTCATTCCGGAATCCGCGGTATTTGTACGTGATAAGAAACTGATTTCTAAAGGTTATCAAAATGAAATTAACGACGATTTGATATGCAGGGTCAATTAGCACACTAGTACCCAACACAGAGAATAAACTATGATTGACCCAAACATCAGTTAATAAGGTTGTATTCCCATTAGCAGTTTTTTTTATAATACGACGAAATGAAGTTAGCAATGCATTTTGGTTTACTTCTTTTTGTTTGGACCCGCCGTTAAGTTTACTTCCCTATCTGTGGGCTAAGGGTGAGGAATACATAAATCCTTCTTCCCCTCTCCGACCTACTCACCTGTATCCTTCCGCGCCCGCACATTAACTAACGCAATTGTTCGCCAATTTTTTAAATTAAATTCTGTTCAATTTGGAAATTTTTAGAGCTGTCTTCACCTGATCGGACTTCGTTGTGTGCCAGGAATCCAGTAATAGTCGTATTTGCAGTTTTCACGGCGGTGGAAGCACGGAGGCACCCAAATCAAGGTAAGTGTAGGCTTCCTTTTCCAAATTTGAACAATTTCCAGATTTTCCTTGAGTAAATTCCTACTTTGTAACGAATTTAATACTTTTCGATTTTCACATCCGTATTATGCTATTTCAATAATATATTTTTCTTTCACTTTAACGAAATTGCACACTCTGAAATATACAGTCCATTGTAATATAAATATTACTATCGGGAAAAAATTTGATTTTCAGTTCAAAATGTCTGGGGGGGGGGGGGGGGGGGGGGGGGGGTTCGTCTGTTCGTTGTTCACATCTTTTCTTTCAAAATCCTGGACCAAATTTTATGAAACTTGTCCAACAAATCATAAATTGGATCCACTTGGTCCTGAACCCTCATTATCACTTTCGATCCATGTCTTCAAATATAAAAAGAGAGAAAAATGTGTTACGACCTTGATGTCTGAGGAAAGTGACCTAAAAAAAACTCATTCAATGATCCCAAAAAAAGTTAACTATTGACAGATCAAATACGGACGAAAACGTTTTAATTACCTACACAATCTAATTATTGTACAAAGTTTTCCTGATGATAGCTGTTGTACGCATTTATTGTTTAATTAGTAAATAAATCAACAATTAAAATTAATTATCCTATTTATATTGAATTCCAACCAAAACACCTTAAGTGCCCATCTCCTGGCACAACTTATTTTGGTAACCACGAAGGTCAAGTATGAGTTTATTGAATAAATTTCAGCCTGTGTTCTGATTCTTATATCACAAAATGTTGAAGAAAGGGTTGAATATGAAGTAGGTGGGTAATTAAAACTTTTATTGCGCCAACTGTATTTAAAAGAAGTAATTGAAACGTAAGGAAAGCATGAGACGTTAAACAGTTTGAAAAAATAAAAACATACTATTTCTCTCATTTTTTATGTAATCTATACTATTAGGCTATATAAAAATCTAATTGTGTCTATGTTTGTGTTACTCAATCACGTAAAAACTACTGGGCCCATTGAGCTGAAATCGTACTTGGACATGCAAAGGGTCCCTGGTTAACGCAAAGACTTAATAGCGTAATATAATGCGTACTATAATATTACGCACCTCTAGACTTACTCCTTCATAACTCGGCTTTCCCGGCATGAACGTCAAACAACTTTGTAATTAAGGAAAAAGCCGACATGCGTCGAACTTACTTCAAATTAGGATGGGGCCGGTTCACGGGTAAGGAACTTTCGATAACGAATTTGACGATACCAAAACGATTTTGGTGAGTTGAGCCGAGCAATTTTTATTCGTAAGATACCTATTCAAAATGAGTTATTAACTGCAGCAATGTTGGTCGGGAATAGTTTTAACGTAACTGAGGTTCTAATGATTTGGTTATATTGAGGGAACATTTAGTGGCAAAATTAATTAGGTAAAGCTCGAAACTTGATCGCTGAAATTTGAGTTGAAGCCTCTTGGGGACTGCTGGGTAAAAATGACAAGGTTCCTGGTAAAAATGACCCGCAGATGTGGGTCCATGCAGTCTTGATTTTTTGGGGATTGGGGATAACCATGGGATCATGATTTCTTGGGGCCTTGATTTTTTGGGGATAACCATGGAATCATGATTTCAACGCACTTCATCTTCCCGGCAGTTCATTTTTTGGAGGATGGGTAGCGGAGTGAAGATCCGCTGTCTTTCACAATGGTCATCCAGTCGTACAAACTTTACCGACTTTAGCACAAACATAGCCAAAATTCCCTGTTTTTTATTTCACCCCCCACCGTTATCTGACCAGGAGATTGTTTTTGTTTTGGGCGATTTAAGATTTGCTGTATAAGTAGTTATGAATACAGGTGCACATACAGGTGACATACAGGTCTTACAGCACCGAATTCCCTCTGTCTTGTTTTAAAAATAGAAGAAGTCTTCACCGCTTTCGTCGATATGAATCCCAAGGTCACTTGTCTGTCACACGTCAATTGTCTGCAACAATACATTTGCGATGTGTGCAAAGTTAACTTAAACCGAATGTTTGTTTTGAATGAATGTATGTTATTGTTAACTTAAACCGAATCGTTTTATTACTAGTTCGTTCCCGTATAAAAGCATCAATCATGGGGGAAGCATAGCAATGCAGGTAACGTTGTGCGACGTTAGGCACTAAGGTTTGTTTGGTTTGAAATTGATAAACGAACCGCTCGGAGCTCCACTATCCCTCAGAAACTTCATGACCAGTTGTATTATGGCTCAGAAGGTCCGAACCCGTTAAAAAACGTATTTCTCAAAAAATGGTACTTAGGTTGTTTTGCATATGGCGGCCTTCATCTCTGTAATTACATAAGTAATTATCTATATTCTAATCCTCTAATATTCAGAGGATATTACTCTATCTACTCTAGGGTTCGTTCAGAATGTCTCAAAACGGATTTCAATGAAGATATTTTTCAAAAATTTTGATTTTAAAATTTTCCGAGCCATTGCAATAGCTTCATTTTCTAGAAAAATTCGTTAACAAAAAAACAAGAAAAAAACTCGACTTTGCCCCCCTGGACCTTCCTGGAAATGCTAAAACATGGAACATGCTTTCTTCCCGATAAATCGGGAATATTTTGTTTTGTTTTCTTAGAGTGATGATGTTGCCAAACTAATAAGCCTGCCACCAAGCGGCACAACTATAATAAAGATTACCACCTCAACCAAGTCACAACAAAACAAGGCTTACAAGCGACACAGCCATATTGTTTACTTACCATCATAACATCGCATTATTGGATTAATATCTTGTAAATAAATTAATAACTACGACATAAATATTTTACTAATGGAAATTATCTACCTGGAGTACCTGGGTAGGTAATTTTCTGTTATGGTGCGGGTCTACAGTTACTATAACCAAGATTAACTTCTCAACCAAGTGCCAACAAAACAAGCGGCATTGTTTACTACATCAATTTATAACATGAATAAATATAGAACTACGAAATAAATAGAAGAACAAGTACGAAAGAAATACGTGATAAATCGAGAGCTTTCCGACAAATGGAGAACGACTTTTGCTCGATGAGAACTAAAGAACATTCATTTCCCCAGCAACGGCTTGGTTGTACGTGAGAATCATAAGAAAGTATAAACTCGTGGTAACAGGATATCACATAGGTAACAGGACAAACCACGGGTAACAGGACGATCCACTGGTAACGTGAAATTTCCGGTTGACCCGTCGACTAAGACATATTCAATGTCAAGAGAAAACGCTTGCATACGACTCTACAACACATTGGGACATTTTATGTCTTTAGTTACAGACTCGTTCCGGCCACTCAGCTAATCCGGGCTCTGGGCATCGTCAAGTAAATGTCCTAAAGAGGCCATATACGAAATTACAGCTTCCTAGAGTGGAAAGCATAGAAATTGGCTTTGAGAGCCAATCAATCATCTGACTGGACCCTGGGCATCGTCAAGTAAATGTCCTAAAGAGGCTACATATGAAATTACAGCTTTCTAGAGTGTAAAGCATAGAAATTAGCTTTAAGAGCCACTCATCTGATCTGGACCATAGGCATCGCCAAGTAAAAATGTCCTAAAGAGGCTACATACGAAATTACAGCTTCCTAGAGTGTAAAGTATAGAAATTACCTATTAAAATGATTTAACCACCGCTTCACAAATCAAACCGTTCTCGCTATATTTGGATCACCTGCTATGAATCAAAATCGAAACACCAGCTTAATGAAATCACCAGAAATTATCAAGCGGTTGCGATCATGTTCACAATATCAATTATTGAGAATGATAACCTGTGTGTACACAATTATTCAAATAACCATTCTCATAACTCAGCTTGTTGGCCACGCACTTCGCAGTAGTTAACAAGATATGGTTGGATAAATCGAGAGCTTTCGAACTGATGGTCAACGAATTTTGTGGGATGAAAAACGATGAAGTATCATTTTCCTAGCAACGACTCGGTTGTAAGCGGAAATCATCAGAAAACTAACCGTAACGCTTTTTTTTAAACGCTTTTTGTTAACGCTTTTTTCGTTTATGTGCCAAAGTAAAAACATCAAATGTCAAAATCGATCATGGTTTTTCCCGCAAATGTTGTTTTCCGTTTTTATTTTTACTCAGGGGTATATCTCAGCTTCTTCCATACTTACAGTGGTTTCGGCAGTAAATAATGTATGCATAAATTCAAGGCTTTCGAACAAGTGGTGAACGGTTCATGGGCGATCACAAATGACCTAATGACCTAATGACGTAATTGGATATCATTCAAAACTTCGTGACACATCGCCGTCTCCCAACCGCGTCTCCCAAAAACGCGACACTTTTCGCCAGTTAGCTCAAAGCTAAAGCATCTTCAATGCAAAAAATAAAAAAATAAAAAAAATAAAAATAAAATAAATCAATAAAAACATTAAAAAAAAGTAAATGAATGAAAAAAAAAAAACGCTGCAAATTATTACACAAAGCATGAGTCGAGGTCAACGGTGCCACTGATGAATTTCTGAGTCAATGAATCAATCAGGCATTTATTCTTCAAGTCGACTACGAGTTTGTAGCTCCGATAATTGGCAAGGTAACGTTTGCGACAGTGAAGTCCCATTCGTAGGCTGGAAGAGAAGGTAGGTGTACTGAAGCGAGGTGTGAGCCGTATAGGTTCATATAGTTCCACCATTCGCTGTGGAGATAACGTTGGAAGACGCCACAGTTCGTCGGAGTAGAGTGTTAGGGAGTAGGGAGACGTCTTTACCTGCATCGACTAGAAATGATACGGAAAGGCGGCATGGTATGAAGAGGCAGGGTTGGTCCGGCGAATTGTTGATTATCAAGGTGAGAGCTGAGGAGATCGTTGCACCGACAACATGTGAGGGTCGGACATATTATGAGGGTAGTCTCTGGAGGGCTTTGCTCGTGTCCAAATGCAAGGACGGCGACAATATCGGGCCGCTGGACCCCCAATGGGTGTGGTCTGACGATCTTGGACAATGGTAGGGCTGACTAGGAGCGTGGTGCACTGACATTACCGTCGGTCAGTCCGTGCAAGCTCGTTTCCCAAAAGCTGAGAGTTGATCTATCCACAGGACTGGAGGCAGTTGTGAAGGGTAGAGCCCCACCTGGTGTGATACCAATATTGTGTAGACCTAGAAGTTCTGAGAGGAGGAGTACGTCGTCGAAACCTTTGTCTAAGTTGTGAAGTAGAAGCCAGTGGTCTCGAGAAGTACCGAGGTTGTGAGGCTGGAGGTATGACTTCTGTGTTGGGTAGAAAGACTTGTGAGATCGATAGTGTGACTCCTGAGGTAGATAGGTAGGATCTATACTAGAAGGTTGTATTACTGTGGTGACATCCTGCATTTGTGAAGCGTCATCATGGGAATAATTAGTGGCTTAGTTTATTGAAGGCGGATTGACGAGAGGCAGAATTCGTTCTGTGGTGTTCGCCAGCTTGGTAATGTCTGTTTCAGTGGAGGAGGTGACAACTAGTAGAATAGATTGTTTTGTACGAATTAGTCGGGATGCGGCCCAAGGAAAAAATAAATAAAATTACTTCATTTATTATTTTATTAGATGACGTTTCGTCCTCTAGGGCTTCTGTCCTGAAACGTCATCTAATAAAATAATAAATGAAGTAATTTCATTTATTTTTTCCTTGGGCCGCATCCCGACTAATTCGTACAAAACAATAAGTACTAACGGCCGACCAAACTACCAATATAGTAGAATAGAGTCTGGTAGGACTCTGAGGAAGATTTGACGTAAGTGGGAGGCCAGGGTGCCGGTTTTCAGGCGTCGACAGAGGCTTCCAGCGTAGACTGAGAGAGTACTGTCATCTAGAGAGGTACTTGTGAGGAGCTTGACAAGATCTGTGCCGTCAGAAGGCTTGCAGGTGTTCTGGAGTCTCGTACAGAGCGTAGTACAGCTGGAAAAGGTGGCTGGGTCGATGTCAACTTCTAACTCGACTGACTAGGAGCAGAGCAAGGAACGATCGCCGGAACTGGTCTGTTCCTGTAGTGAGTCGCTCTGTAGTACATGCAAGGTCTAGCTGCTTGAGCCAGACTGAATTGTTAGCCAGATCGAAATGAGACAGCTTGACCAGTGTAGGTGCAGTGGAAACCTCCATGTTCGTCATTATGCTCAATCAGTGGTGCCAAAACTGACAGGACAGAAGCTGAGATTCAGGCCTAATAAACCACCAAGGGGTGGCTTTTCGGTCAATTCTCAGTGGAAAGGCATAAAAACACCTTGAGGGGCGGAAGACGGCCAACGGACCTGTCTCAACTGCTTGAGAGGCAGCTATCTCTCTAAGACAACAAGAAAATCTCAAGCCTCTGGACCAAGTTGAGAGAATCTTCAAATAAAGGCTCAATTCGGGAGGTGAAAAAAAATTCCAAGTTTTCTGGCCAGAAAAACTTGGAATTTATCACTCATCTGAACGGAAGAGTGAATGAAGGCCTCTGGAAACGTATAAGTCCAGTGGAAGACTGGAATTTGTCGATTTTTCAGCAGCAGAAGTCAGGCTGATTAAACGTGACAAGAGGCCAAAGAGGTGCAGCTGTCTCTGGGCGTTCTCAGAAGACCAGAAGGCGGTCTATGGGAGATGTGTAGGCCAGAAGAGGCTGCCTGTGGAGCAGGAATGTTAGGGAGAGCCTGATGTGAAGAGAAAAGGCGAGATTAATAGGCAGGAAGCCGGAGCCTCGAGGATGGTGATGCAGATCCTCGGCAGAGCAGCAAAGGGTGGTAGTAGGCAGCTGAGGACTGCAAAAGGTCAGCGAAGGTAGGGCAGGCAGTTGGGAACCTTTGGAGTGTAGCGTAGAACGCTAGTAGGCAGCAGAGGAGTACGAGAAGCCGGTGAGAGAGAGCAGGCAGTTGTAGTTCTCGGAAAAGTGGGCGAAGTCGTCCGAAGGCAGGGAGCCCTCGAGAAAGGCTGGCAGTAGGGGCTGGTCGTGTACTGCAAAGGCTAGAGGCTGGTCCGAGAAGGCTGGGCGTGTACTGCAAAGGCTAGAGGCTGGTCCGAGAAGGCTGGGCGTGTACTGCAAAGGCTGCACTAGCATGGGCAAGGCTGTTGAGAGAGAGCTGCTAACGCCGGTAGAAGTAGGCTGGCTTGAGGGTAGGGTTGATGCTGGGAGAAAGGTCGCTGAGCAGAGGCAGGGAACAAGCGCCCTGGGCAGTGCTTGAAGGCTGCTAAAGTGGTCACTAGAGCGCTATGAGGTTGAATGATTCTGAGAGAGATGTCATCAGTGCCTTCAAGACGGTGGGTAGAGGGGGGTGCTGCGAGGCGTTGCAAGAGCGCTGGAGAGGAATGATCGCTTGGAGGAGTGGCTCGTGTTGGGAAAGCGTCGTCAATTGGCCGTCCTCTTGACGAAGTTGGGCCAGTGGGTGGGGAAGCGGCAATTCCCGATGAAGTCTGGGCTATCTTGACTTCAATTTGAAGCATCGTGAATGGTGGTCTAGAACAGGTGTCTTCCACGATGGAGCAAGGCCACAGGATCTCGCGTCGGGTGCACCACTGTGACAGCTTGGATACTGGAGAAATGATAAGTCTAAGTTGTCAGTAATGGACTGATTTATTGGGTGGCTCTCCCTGGCCTTATATACACTGTGGCCCAGATGGGGGGTTACCCCACCGCCCCAGAGTACACATAGATTAGGGTCCACGCGTCTGGTGTATACATCCCAAAAAGAAAGAAGAAGAAGAAAAAAAAAAGCTGCAAATTATTACAAGAAGGTTTATTATTTATGGGATAGATAGCACTTCTACGCAGATCTTTAGTCTTTAATTGTTAAACCCCGTATATCTCTATCTATACTATTTATGAGAATGAAACTCCGTCTGTCTGTTTGTCTGTCTGTCTGTCGTGTCTATGCACGGCCAAACGGCTGAGTGGGGGGAGTCTACGAGTGGTGGGATCTTCTTGGGATTTTCCGAAAGGGGGAACGAGCGAATTTAAAATTTTCTAATCCCAGCCGAACCATGGGCCGTAGGGCCGGAGGGGGGTCGAAGTTCGGGTTAATGTGCGCTTTTTCCACTTCCCCGCTTCCTCTAACCCTCTAAACAGCCGTCGAAAATTCCGGAAAAATACCTGTTTCATAGGTTTTTGAACGAGAAAGACGACGGCGCGATCGGATCGCGAAATAAGTATTGGGAAATGCGTAAAAAAAAATGCAAGAGTACGGACCCGTTTTCTCGAAAAGTCCGACGAAAAACTTGGTTTTTTCTGATTAAAATATACCCCATTAACGTACGTTTTTCGGGACGGTTTTTGCGGGCGAAATAAAGGTTTGATTCCGCCGAATCTGAATCCGAAATCGGATATCGAAAAAAGTGACGGGAATTCGGTCAAATTGCGAGGCGAACGTAGCTGAAGCGATTAATAGCAGAAGTTAATCGAGCCCACCGGCGTTTCACAACGTTGCTTACCAGAAGGAACTCGATGACTCAGAGGGTTTCCCATTCGCCCTTCTACGCTCATAAAATAATGGCCTACCTTTAGAAAAATAGAACTGGAAAATAAATACTTACAAACATTCAACATCTGACTGTACTGTTAGTACTGAAGAGTTCTTAAAACTATACTTTTCGTGGTTCCACATAATGTGCCGCGTTTGATAGTCATTTCCAACAGAAAAAAACCTCTGCAAAGTTGGGTGGGCAGTATAACTTCCTCACGTGAGCGAAGCGAGCAGCATCCCCTACAGAAGTTAAACCTACCCTTAGGGATCTACCGTTTGCGAGCAAAGCGAGCAACATCCCCTACACACGTTAAACCTACACTTAGGGATCTACCGTTTGCGAGCAAAGCGAGCAACATTCCCTACATGCCACACTTTGCGAGCGAAACGAGCAAAATTCCCTACATGCCACATTTTGCGAGCGAAGCGAGCAATTTAATGGGGGGTCCGGGCTTGCCCCCCGGCTGGACGCGGAAGCGAGCGTAGCGAGCTGGAGCGGCTAGTTATTTATAAGAATGAAACTCCGTCTGTTTGTTTGTTTGTTTGTCTGTCTGTCTGTCGTGTCTATGCACGGCCAAACGGCTGAGTGGGGGGAGTCTACGATCTTCTTGGGATTTTCCGAAAGGGGGAACGAGCGAATTTAAAATTTTCTAATCCCACCCGAACCATGGGCCGTAGGGCGGGAGGGGGGTCGAAGTAAGAATTAATGTGCGCTTTTTGGACTTCCCCGCTTCCTCTACCCCTCTAAACGGCCGTTGAAAATTCCGGAAAAATACTGGTTTCGTAGGTTTTTGAACGAGGAAGACGCCAGCGCAATCGGATCGCGAAAAAAGTATCGGGAAATGCGTCAAAAAAATGCGAGAGTACGGACCCGTTTTCTCGAAAAGTCCGACGAAAAACTACGTTTTTTCCCATTAAAATATACCCTGTAAAGGTACGTTTTTCGGAACGGTTTTTGCGGGCGAAATACAGCTTTGATCCCGCCAAATCTAAATCTGAAATCGGATATCGAAAAAAGTGACGGGAAGTAAGTCAAATTGCGAGCGGAAGCGAGGCAAAGCGATTAAAATGAGAAATTAATTGTGCCCCGGACGCGAAAAGGCTCTAGGAAGACGTGTTTGAGGTTCGATGACTCAGGTGTTTCACAATGTTGCGAGCAGGTACACATAGCTATACCGCACTTACGTCTTGAAGGGACTCGATGACTCATTTCAACGGAATAAATACGGGTTTTTCCTACAACATATACCTACAGGTATACCTTGCGAGCAAAGCGAGCAACATCTCCTAATAAACTTTTCGTGGTTCCTCATAGTTTTATAGGATTTAATTTGTTTGTAAGAATTTCCAACAGAAAAAAACGTCTGTCAAGTTGAGTGGGCAGTATAACTTCCTCAAGCGAGCGAAGCGAGCAGCATCCCCTACAGAAGTTAAACCTACCCTTAGAGATCTACCGTTTGCGAGTGAAGCGAGCAACATCCCCTACATGTTTCAATTGTAATACATCGCATGTATACAGCCACACTTTGCGAGCGAAGGGAGCAACATTCCCTACATACCACACTTTGCGAGCGAAGCGAGCAACATTCCCTATATGCCACACTTTGGGAGCGAAGCGAGCAACTTAATGGGGGGTCCGGGGCTTGCCCCCCGGCTGGACGTGGAGGCGAGCGCAGGGAGCCGGAGCGGCTAGTAATATATGATCTAAATATGGCGCATCGTGAAGGGTTTTCACTTTTACAATTCCAAGACCCCGGAATTTTACACTTCACAGTAAAAATCTTTAAAAAAATGTCGATAGGGTAGGAAAGAATATAGGTTCAGAGACCCCACAGCTGATCAGTGCACCTCCGTACCAGGTAATTGTTTCCGAGGAGTCCCAGAGGAGCTCCATCTAAATAACAACACCGTGAGTCGAATAGGAAAGTTAGCTTCGGAGCTTCCGAAGCTGATCTGAGTCTTTCCATATTTTGTAATTGTATTCCAGATCTTGTTCTTTGTTGTTTGTGTATTACATACATACATAATGTACCTATGTATTACATACATTATAAATTTTCGCGTCTTCAAACTAACGGTCGTTCAGTTGGTCTCTTTCAAGGGTTTACAAAAATTGTGTAGGTCAATAAAAAGCTGAGCTTATGCTAAACAATTTTTTTAAATCTTCAAAAATAGTTCATTATTTAAGGTTTTGCACCCAATAATTCACTAAAAAAAAGTAAGCGATTTAGAAAAATTGAGTTCAAAATTAAGGGATCACTGAGTTTTGTGATCTTTCATTGGGGTTTTGAGGGTTGAGCTAAGCTGGAGGCGTGAAAGTTGGTTGCTAGGAGTACAGCTGTCACAAGAAACATAAAAAAAAGGACTGTTCTCAGAACATTAAAGTTTGAGAGGACGGATTGAAATGAGGTATACCATTTCTTGCTTTAAAAATATCTGCACTATCATACCATTGACTAAGGGCCCTATCTCAATGACAGGTAGGATCCCTTAATTTTGCACAGCAGTTAGTACTAGACAGCTAACTTTACTAGACAGGTGTACCACCTTCCCAATACTCCAACTTTTATTGGAAAAATTTTCGGGGGTTAAGAGGGGTATTTAGGCCATGAAAAACTACTTGTGAAATTCATTACATTTGAACCAATGGAATCAACACTGCATGGCAAAAAATTGAGTGTGTCAAATTCCAGCCAAATAATTTTTAGGTTTTGGTGACTATGTTTTGGCCGTGCATTGAACTAAATAAAATCGATAAGAAATCGAAGAGTTTCGAATATAAGAGTTTCGAAATCACGCATCACAATGTTGGTTGGTTTTCAATAGGAAACTAACTAAAAACTTGGTTGGCCACAACGTGTTCCATTAGTTCTTCGTCCGTCCCTTTCTCTCTGACACTCGGCGTGCTTTGAATTCTAAATGCGTTCCTCCGAGAGATCTCCTTAGATATGTATGTTTGCTGGATGCGGCAAGTTTCCGCAGCGGAGGGGTAACTGCAGTCAAGTAAGTATTTTCTGATGGTGATTCGATAAAAAGTTGCACAGCTGTGATATTTTACCTTTGCATATTGTTTTGTTTCTCTTCGAGACACAATGATTCCAAGAATCAAGGTAGTCGAACTTCAGAACAGCTTATTGTCAGCTACCACGAATCCAAATAACATGACTGAGAAGTGTCGTACTTGAACTGCACAAACATTGTGAGTCATAGTCTAGAATCTATGATGTTATGATGGATTGTATTACGAATCACTTGGATACACTTTGGCTAGTAGGATTAGTTTTAGCTTCACCAGGCAGGTGAAGTTAGCCCTGTAATGAACCATCTTCTCAGATCCGAGAATTACATAGAATTCTGATGCTCTGTAGTGTACTTTTTTAGGACGTCCCACAGAAGCTAGGTCCTACAGGCAAGGCTTCTTATTTAAGAGGGACGACCCATTGGAATTGATCCAGGGAGGTAGGGGACAACCCACGCATGAGAAAAAACCCCATACGAATCCGACCACAGACCGAATCCGTGAAAAAATATAGGTGTGTATCTGTGTGTGTGTGACAAATTTTGTCAACGCTGCCCAGGCCACGCTAGGGCTCGCTGCTCATGGTCTTAGGGAGAGGCTGTAGAAAAATATGAAAAAATTGACTTTTTGGTCACGTTTTCGGGGGTTCTGGACGACTGTGCGACGGCTGTAATACCCCCTTTTCTACGAAAAGCTAGGCTAGAAAAAGTCACGAAAAAACGAGACAGTTGCGGCGGATCTAACTTCATTGATTTTCAATCTATTCTACTGAAATTTTAAATGGAGAACCCTTGGGACGTCTAGAAACGGATCATGAAGTCTTGAGCCCCTAGATCAGCAGAGTGAGATCTGGAGCTAAGTTCTTTGCTATTTAACTTATTGAAATGGTGCGTGTTCTACGTACCTCTAATTTTTTTTCTAATTCCAGTAGTCCTATAAAGTGAAATATGTCTCGAAACGTTTCTAGGTGAACCTACAACTTTTGAATTTTCATCTCAAGGCTAGTTCATTAGCTTAGAATATCAATTTCGCTGATTTGCGGATTATGAAATTAATACGTATGTATGTGTATACGTAATGAGGGAAACCTAAGTAACTAAAAGATAATTTAACTATATTGTAGGAATATAGTACAAGAAAACAGTGGCGGAATATATGTGGAGAGACGATAGTTGAGACTACCGTCGTCGCATCCTAGTTGAAACATGGAACTGATTTTCTTCTGTTCATCTCAAAGAGAATGTGTTACGTGAGATTTCTGCCATATTGATCACTGGTACTGGATTGTGTATGATTGTTAAATGTCCACTAACGTTCATTCTTTGTAAGGAATTGGGAATCTTTGGGAGGAATTGCAAATCTTTGTAAGGATCTCAGATCTCGAGAGTGAATAACAATTTTACATGTGTCAACGAAAGACCGAATGTGTAGGTAAGTGACATTTTTCACCCATGTTCTGTAGCCACAATAATTCGAATTCCTTTGTAACCTTTTGTTATTGCTTACCTTTATTCGTATCTCAAAAATCGTGTACGTTTCGACTCTGTAAGTATTTCAATCTATTCCTATCAGGTCACTTCTTGTCGGAGGCGAGAAGTAGGTACGCAGTTACGTGAAAGGAAGTCGTGAGTCCGGACAGCGGCACTAAGTTGAGCAAGAACTGACTTGACCTTTATGTACGAGCGCGTTGAGAAACAACCTTTTGACTTTAAATAAAGGGCGAATAATTGGATTATTTTTGTCTTCTTGTTAGACGGTCATGAAAGGCAATAATTCAAATTTTCCGCTCTCCCGAAGGGTTTTTTTCCTTTGGCAGAAAGAATAAAGTTTACACGCGTGTGCTGATGAAATCACTTTAAATGAACATTGTTACTATGTGTGTAGGTAGATGTTTTATTTTATTTCATTAATTTTTAGGACGCCCCTCTGAAGCTAGGCTTTGTCAATAGAGTTACGACCTACTGGAATTGTGTGTACTGGAGTTGTTCGGGGGGTAGGAGACAACCAAAGCACGAAAAAAAAAATAAAAAAAATAAAAAAAAAAATAAAAAAAAAATAAAAAATAAAAAAATAAAAATAAAAATAAATAATAATAATAATAATAATAATAATAAAAAATAAATTAATAAAATAAAATAAATAAATAAATAATAATAATAAAATAAAATAAAACGAAAAAATAAAAAAACCACATACAAATCCGTTTCAGACCATTTCAAGAACGAATCCTTAAAAAAACCATAGGTAGTGTCTGTGACACAAATTTGTCGACGCTGCCCAGCCCACGATTCTCAACTGATTTTCGAGATTTCTTGGTTCGATCGCAATTAAGCAGCAACAAACCTCGGAAATTTTGAATTTCAAGATGGAAGAAGGAAAATGGGGGGGATAAAGACGAAAAAACGTGGTTTTTACTACAAATTTTAACGACGCTACCCAGAATACAATTCTCAACCGTTTTTCGTGTACCTATTTTGCTCGATTCTAATTTCTGCAACAGTTCTCTATTCCACTAGTTGTGCAACAAACCTCGTAAATTTCGGTTTTGATGTCGTGGTGAGGGGGTGGAGGGGATAATTACCGATTTTTCAAGCGCTGCCCAAGCTATTAATCTCTACCGATTTTCTTGATTCTTATTTCATTCCATTATGAATTCGATATAGTTTTGGAATGTAAGTCAGGATTTTTAAATTTCATCAACATAGGGGTGAATGGAGGTCGTAATACTGATAAATCATAATGTTTTAACTATTTTCGTCCAATTTTCGTGATTATTTTTTTGTTCAATTTTTAATTTGCTTTAGTTTTGGAAAACGCAACAGGAGTTTGAAATTTCACGATAGAAGGAGGTGAATGAAAGGGGTAATAGCGATAAATCGTGATATTTTAATTATATTCATCATGCTTTTTGTGACTGTGTTTATTGTTAGTTCGATCCAGATTTTAGTCCAGTTATGCAACCTCGGAAGTTTCAAATTTACTGTCGGCGAAGGAGTTGCAGGGATTTCCGAATAATCATATATATATATTTTTTCTCTCTTACATTAATTGTCACCAAAATTAAATAAAATCCATTCATAGGGATGTCCCTGTTGTAATGCACTTATGTGGATCCACGAAAAGTTTGAAAGTTTAGTTTTAAGAACATTGAAGTACTAACAGAACAGTCAGATGTTGAATGTTGTTACGTATTTGTTTTCCAGTTCTATTTTTATAACGGTAGGCCATCATTTTATGTGCGTATAGACGGGCATACGTTTCTATGTGAGAAAGTTATACTGTCCACCCAACATGGCAGACGTTTTCTTCTGTTGGAAATGACTATCAAACACGGAGCCTTATGTGGAACCATGAAAAGTTTAGTGGCAATTTTAAAATCGCTTATACACTATTCCGGAGAAATCCAAGAAGATTCCTCCACTCGTAGAATCGCCCACTCACCCGTTTGGCCATGCATAGATAGGACGAACCAACCAAATGACAAACAAACAAACAAACGGTGTTTCGTTTTTTTATAATACTAGCCGCTCCGGCTCACTACGCTCGCCTCCACGTCCAGCCGGGGGGCAAGCCCCCCGGACCCCCCCATTAAGTTGCTCGCTTCGCTTGCAAAGTGTGGCATGTAGGGAATGTTGCTCGCTTCGCTCGCAAAGTGTGGTATGTAGGGAATGTTGCTTGCTTCTCTCGCAATTGAAACATGTAGGGGATGTTGCTTGCTTCGCTCGCAAACGGTAGATCTCTAAGGGTAGGTTTAACTTCTGTAGGGGATGCTGCTCGCTTGAGGAAGTTATACTGCCCACCCAACATGTAGGGAATGATGCTCGCTTCGCTCGCAAACGGTAGATCCCTAAGGGTAGGTTTAACTTCTGTAGGGGATGCTGCTCGCTTCGCTCGCTTGAGGAAGTTATACTGCCCAGCCAACTTGGCAGACGTTTTTTTCTGTTGGAAATTCTTACAAACAAATTAAATCTTATAAAACTACGTGGAACCACGAAAAGTTTATTAGGAGATGATGCTCGCTTCGCTCGCTTGAGGAAGTTATACTGCCCACCCAACTTGGCAGACGTTTTTTTCTGTTGGAAATTCTTACAAACAAAATAAATCTTATAAAACTACGTGGAACCACAAAAAAGTTTATTTGGGGATGTTGCTCGCTTCGCTCGCAAACTCTGGCATGTAGGGAATGTTGCTTGCTTCGCTCGCAAATTGTGGCATGTAGGAAATGTTGCTCGCTTCGCTCGCAAAGTATGGCATGTAGGGAATGATGCTCGCTTCGCTCGCAAACGGTAGATCCCTAAGGGTAGGTTTAACTTCTGTAGGGGATGCTGCTTGAGGAAGTTATACTGCCCAGCCAACTTGGCAGACGTTTTTTTCTGTTGGAAATTCTTACAAACAAATTAAATCTTATGAAACTACGTGGAACCACGAAAAGTTTGTTAGGAGATGATGCTCGCTTCGCTCGCTTGAGGAAGTTATACTGCCCAGCCAACTTGGCAGACGTTTTTTTCTGTTGGAAATTCTTACAAACAAATTAAATCTTATAAAACTACGTGGAACCACGAAAGGTTTATTCGGGGATGTTGCTCGCTTCGCTCGCAAGGTATTGCTGCATAGATGTTGGGAAATACCCGTATGAAATTCCGTTGAAATGAGTCAAGTGCGTAGTGAGTCCCCTGTGAGTCATCGCGTCCCTTTCAGGTAAGCAACGTTGTGTAACGGCGGCCCGTGGTCGATTAATTTCTGATGTTAAACGCTTCTCCTTGCTTCCGCTTGCAATTCGACCGAGTTCTCGTCACTTTTTTCGATATCCGATTTCGGATTCAGATTCGGCGGGATCAAAGCTGTGTTTCGCCCGCGAAAACCGTTCCGAAAAACGTACCTTTACGGGGTATATTTTAATGGGAAAAAACCTAGTTTTTCGTCGGACTTTTCGAGAAAACGGGTCCGTACTCTCGCATTTTTTTGACGCATTTTCCGATACTTTTTTCGCGATCCGATCGCGCCGTCGTCTTCCTCGTTCAAAAACCTATGAAACCGGTATTTTTCCGGAATTTTCGACGGCCGTTTAGAGGGGTAGAGGAAGCGGGGAAGTCCAAAAAGTGCACATTAATTCTTACTTCGACCCCCCTCCCGCCCTACGGCCCATGGTTCGGCTGGGATTAGAAAATTTTAAATTCGCTCGTTCCCCCTATCGGGAAGTCCCAAGAAGATCCCCCCACTCGTAGACTCCCCCCACTCAGCCGTTTGGCCGTGCATAGACACGACAGACAGACAAACAGACGGAGTTTCATTCTTATAAATAACTAGCCGCTCCGGCTCGCTACGCTCGCCTCCACGTCCAGCCGGGGGGCAAGCCCCCCGGACCCCCCATTAAGTTGCTCGCTTCGCTCGCAAAGTGTGGCATGTAGGGAATATTGCTCGCTTCGCTCGCAAAGTCTGGCATGTAGGGAATGTTGCTCGCTTCGCTCGCAAAGTCTGGCATGTAGAAAATGTTGCTCACTTCGCTCGCAAAGTATGGCGTGTAGGGGATGTTGCTCGCTTCGCTCGCAAACGGTAGATCTCTAAGGGTAGGTTTAACTTCTGTAGGGTATGCTGCTCGCTTCGCTCGCTTGAGGAAGTTATACTGCCCACCCAACTTGGCAAACGTTTTTTTCTGTTGGAAATTCTTACAAACAAATTAATTCTTATAAAACTACATGGAACCACGAAAGGTTTATTAGGGGATGTTGCTCGCTTCGCTCGCAAGGTATTGCTGTATATGTGTAGGAAAAAACCCGTATTTATTCTGTTGAAATGAGTCATCGAGTCCCTTCTGGTAAGCAACATTGTGAAACGGCGGCGGTCTCGATTTGTAGGAGGAAGTTATATTGGAGGAAGTTATACTGCCCACCCAACTTGGCAGACGTTTTTTTTTCTGTTGGAAATTCTTACAAACAAATTGAATCTTATAAAACTACGTGGAACCACAAAAAAGTTTATTTGGGGATGTTGCTCGCATCGCTCGCAAGGCATTGCTGTATATGTGTAGGACAAACCCGTACCTATTTATTCTGTTGAAATGGTGCTCGAAAGGGAAAGTTCCATCCTTATACGCGCGCGTGCGTTGGCCTGCTCGCAAGGTATTGCGTAGAAGCCGAGTCCCTTCCGTTGTGAAATGGGCGGCGGGGTCGATTAAAAATGTAATTTTAACGATTCGCCTCGCTTCCACTCGCAATTTGACCGAGTTCTCGTCACTTTTTTCGATATCCGATTTCGGATTCAGATTCGGCGGACCCAAAGCTGTATTTCGCCCGCGAAAACCGTTCCGAAAAACGTACCTTTATGGGGTATATTTTAATCGGAAAAAACCAAGTTTTTCGGCGGACTTTTCGAGAAAACGGGTCCGTACTCTCGCATTTTTTTAACGCATTTTCCGATACTTTTTTCGCGATCCGATCGCACCGTCGTCTTCCTCGTTCAAAAACCTACGAAACCCGTATTTTTCCGGAATTGTCAACGGCCGTTTAGAGGGGTAGGGGAAGCGGGGAAGTCCAAAAAGCGCACATTAATTCTTACTTCGACCCCCCTCCCGCCCTACGGCCCATGGTTCGGGTGGGATTAGAAAATTTTAAATTCGCTTATACACCCTATCGGAAAATCCGAAGAAGATCCCCCCACTCGTACACTCCCCCCACTCAGCCGTTTGGCCGTGCATAGACACGACAAACAAACAAACAGACAGACAAACGGAGTTTCATTCTTATAAATAATAGAGATAGAGATAGATAACTAGCAGCTCCGGCTCGCTTCGCTTGCCTCCGTGTCCAGCCGGGGGGGGGGGGGGGGGGGACCCCGGATCCCCCGTTGGGGTGTGTTGCAATTCAAACATGTAGGGGATGTTGCTCGCTTTGCTCCCTCGGTGTGGCTGTATAGATGCGGTGGTCGTATACACTATACACAGATTCTTGTATATTCAGGTGTAGGATTTGTAAGTTCTCAGGTCTATTTCAGGCAGTGGAAGCTCTTTGCAGTGTTTCCGTTTTATTCCAGTTGAATTAGGTTTTCGTGGGCTGGTAGGTTGGGTTTTCTTTTAATAATTTTTTTTTGTTGATTGATTTTTGTTTGTTTTTTGTTTGTTTAGTAGCTGGTCTTATTTAGTGGATTTGAGCTCGTGCTACCGTGTAACATGAGCTGAGGGCCTGTTGTTCTGAATCTTTTTGTTATACTCCTATTACTTCTTCTGATGGATCTATCTTTATAGTTAAAGGAGTATAAATACCAGAAATAAGGTGACAAAATGAGTACACAGATATAAGGAGTTACTTTGAGATTTTATTCAAAGATGTAAGTATTGCTCCAAAAGTTTACTACGGGATTCTTTTTCTAACTAACCTGAGAGGAATTAACCTATAGCTGGTTTTACAGTTTAAAAAGAGAAAACACCGCAGGGTTTTTATGAATTGGGTTAATGGATCAATCTGGTGGGATTGCAAGATAGGATAATCAAAAGGTATGGATTGTATACTATCAAAATCGTCATGGAAATGGAGATATATCAATGATAACGTATGGTTGGTTCGAGAGACAGTAAGCACGTAAGAGGGAGCGCGGAATCTCTCGAAGAGGTTCCGTTCCCCCTTCCCTGCCTGCCGCGGCTATACCCCTTCTGCATCATCCAACTCTGGATTTGGTATCTGTGAGTGACGGCCGATAGATGGCACAAGCCTGCTATCTATCGCAAAGAGCTTATAATAGGATAGAGAGGGCATGTGTCTGTTAAACTGTGGGAGCTCATGAAGCCAGTTTTCTCTAAGGGGCGGGACCTACAATAATATACAATCATATGGTCGGGAATAACCTCCAACACTGTTATATAACCTCATTTCATCGTTATCGTTATTTCATTGGCTACCTGGTTTCTGCCCCTAACATGGCAGAGTCTCAAGTGGCTTCAAATACGTCACGACCTGTCCTCTCTATCCTATTATAAGCTCTTTCAGAGGATTTTCAGAGTTTTTGAAAAAGTTTCAGAAATCCAGTCCATTAAATCATTTATTAAATATTAAAAAACATTCATCTTCAATTTATTAATTGATATAAAAATATGTAACAAAGAAAATTGAAAATGTTCAAAATTTCCACAATATATTAGAAAATGGGTTTAAAAAATGCAGAAATGACTGAACCTATAAGGTACTTGAATTTTTTATAATTAAATAATTCATAATTATTAAATATCATACAATTTTTTTATATTAGAAAATGGTTGGAAAAAAAGAAGATTTTACAACCTATGAGGTGAAATTGAAAAAATTTAACAATTTTCAGAATAAATTATAAAATGGTTCAGACCAGAAGGTGAAATTGAAAAATTACAGCATTTTCTGAATGCGGGTACCTAAAGTAGTTGATCTATAAGAAGACGGTGAACAATGCTTTGTTATCGATAGTAAAATAGTTAATATGAAATAGCATATCTTATGTAGTACATAAAAATTATGCATCTTGAATATTAAATAAAATTACATTTCATCTATAATAAAATGGTAAATGAATATTATTAACAGAGTTTTATTCATATGTACAATATATACAATTATTCTTAATCTATAAGGAAATAGTTTACAAAAGTAAGTTTTAGAATAAATAATAAAGATATATAACTTGTGCAATTTATTGATTAAGATTCCAGTTAAAGTGGAAAGTTGGATAATATGGGCGAAAAAAACGAGTAGCTGTTCAAGAGGCATCACGTCAAATAAATTTGCACCTCACTATATTTATCAGTGAATCAGCGCGCACGATACACTTTAAGAATCAATATACTGAGGTGCCAATTGCTTTGACGTTATGCCACTTGAAAAAGTGCACGTTCTCGTTGCTCATATCGTCCAAATTTTGCCATTTTAACTGTGTTTCCACAATATCACATCATTATTAAGTAATTGCAGCTTACATCAAGCTATTTCGCAGTACATAGCTGAAGTAAGTATACAGATGGCCAGATAGCTTATAATATGAATGAAAACTTAGGAAGTCAACATTATAGCCTTGGAAGTGGCTACAGAATGCGTGAGTTAAATAGTTTTCGCCTTTCAAGTACGTTTTGTTCGTTTCCAAATTTACATACATTTTCAAGATTTTAATAAAATCAGGTAACCCTCTGCAGTTTACATCAAAGCATACCGTATTATTTGGAGTGAATTTAACACCATCGTAAGTGGTAACTTGACACTCCTTAGGAGAGTTGGGTCAATTTGGAGGGAGGAGCTAAGTTCTTCCAGTTCTTAATCATCAGTAATAAAACTCAATTTCCCATGCTCGTGTACCCGATCAGGGAGGGAATTTTGGAAAAAAACGCTGCAAATTGTTACATAATAGTTTATTATTTCTGAATCAGATAACCAGCATACCAGCATGCTGGGGGTAACCAGCATGCTCTGGGGCTTTCGCCAGT
This sequence comes from Adelphocoris suturalis, assembly GCA_030762985.1. Classification (NCBI taxonomy): domain Eukaryota; kingdom Metazoa; phylum Arthropoda; class Insecta; order Hemiptera; family Miridae; genus Adelphocoris; species Adelphocoris suturalis. The sequence continues at coordinate 38,113,924 of CM061040.1, forward strand.
CTCTTTTTTAGTATCCACCTCTGTTCTTCCTCTCACTCCACCCCCCTCTCACCCACCTCACCACCCACCGTGACCCCTGCCAAGCGTGCCAGGCGTGCGCGCGTGCGTAAGTCTAACACTCAAAGTCTCGAAAAAGACACTTTTTCGCCCGTTTTTGGCCCATAGCATCTATGCGAGTAAAGCGATCGGGATGGTTAAACGTTAGGACCAACTAGACCCCAAATGGAGTCTATGTGCGAAAGAACGGGTTTTTTAAGTCAATTCTCAGGTCTTTTATGGCCCGGACGGCAGACGGTGGACGGTCATTTCAAATTTGGATTCTACGCACCTTGAAACGTAAAGTGACAAAGTTTGAGGGGGGGTTATAAAATTTTTTTGCTAAACGATCACATAGGCTTATTATTGGAAATAATAAACCAAAAGGGCGTTGAGCCAGTACTGTTCCTTCTTTGCTGCTGAGTAAGGAGTATTAATATTGATGAAGGAATTTTTCAACCCTGTTTTCAATTCTTTGTTTTTTGATTCGAACCTAAATGTAGAGAGTGTTGTCAAGGGACCGTGCTTCATCATCATGAATGGGTAGTGTGTAAGAAATGAAATATAGGATGCAAATTGATTCTTAAATATGGTGGAATTTTATGTTCACCACCTTCAGAGAGGCGTGTTGGAGAGTCTTAAAGACAGACGGACGAAACATTTGAGGAACAGTTCGACCATATTGGCAAGGTACAGACCTTTTTCTTGATTAACGGAATCCAGGTTAATTAAATTATTTCATTCATTAGCAAGTACAATATATAATACTCTGCTGCATCCAACCTAATTCTTAAGCCTATTCTTCCCATCACGCCCTTCGTCCTTCGTATTACAGTTTCTCGCATCTTGTTTACCACGAGAGCTGGTGGGGGGATCTTTGTATGGAGGGCCTCTTGTTCATCGGTCTACTAAGTTTTCAAGGTACGCTAATGTCTCGCTCCTCCTCCCCATCATAATCATCATCATCACCATTATTATTATTATTATTATTATTATTAGCATCATCACGACATTCATCGGCTGTGGAAAGAGGGAGGAAAGAACATAAATCGATCCAGTGACCCACCATGAGACTAAAGAAAGCAACATGTCCGCATTTCTGAGGCAGACATTCTGATATTGAAATGTTGTTGGGAATTGGAGTGATGGGCATTGACCTAGAGGATGAATCCGCACCGTAAGACAAGTTTTGGATCCAATCGTTGGCTGGGAAAGAGTGAAGGACTCGATTCTGTGGATCAGACCCTTCAGAACAACCAACATTACATACTTTGCCACGCCTTCGAACATGTCATGCATAAACCAACTGAACAGTTGTTTTGACTCTACAACACCTGTTTGCTGAGGGTCTCCAGCCATGTAACCAGCTCGGACATTTTCACTTGTCCGCAGCGGCTTGGAGATCCTGTAATGAAAACTAAAGGGGTTACAGTTCCCTAGCAACGCATTGGTTGTACGTGAAAATCAATAGAAAACATGACGGCTTGCGCTCAAGTTAGCTTAATTTTCAGGTACAAAACCCATCGGTAAAACATCATTCATGAGTAGACCGTCCGTCTACCGCCATACACCTTACACCGCACAGTGGGGTATTTGCCCCGAAAATTTAGCAATGACTCCTAAATTGTCATCTTATCCTCTACCCGTATATTTTCACGCTGAATTGAATGAAAGTTCAATTCGCTTGGTGTCCTATAAACGGGGGGTGTCTCACATTTACTCTCAAATTATGCAAGGGCAGGTGTTACTAGCAAAAGTCTCAGCATTTTTAGTGAGCTATAACCGCATATCTTTAATGCCTGAATCCCAGTAAATGCCATTCCACACGAAAAGCTCTCTAGAAATGAAGATCAATTACATGTAAAAGTAGCTAAATTTATGGTATATTCTGCTGATTTTGTCCCAAATTTAATTGAGTATTGCAAAGATATATCTGTTGGTATTTATGAAATAATTATACAAAATTTGTATTTTATTTTGAAATTAAAAGAGAAAAAAGAAAAAATTCTGTAACTAATGAAAAAATCAAAACACTGAAACTAAAAAAAAAAAAAAAAAAAAAAAAAAAAAAAAAAAAAAAAAAAAAAAAAAAAAAAAAAACTAGCTACCTACTCTAATTCAGAATAATCTCCTAGGCCCTACGAATAGTACCTACCTAGTTCAGAATTATTTAGTGTTGAAATGTGATTTTGTAAAACTGTGTATCACAATAAATTAACCCTAATAATATCAAACATGTTCCTTTTGGCGTTCTGCTTTGCTTCTTAAAATGAAAATAAATAAACCAATAAAAAAGGAAAACCAAACTTGAACGTTTATACACGTCATACGTACGTATACTTACTGCTGAAATGGGTTTTCGAAAAGATTCGGGTTTTCTCATCCAGTTCATCAAAATAATGGCTACTGTAATTAGTAAGACCGTAAAATCACCCTTTTACTACAAAAGTTTTTGAGATATCGATTTTTTAAAACAGTTCTGCTCTCAAATTTTACTACTTTGGGTTCAGTGACAATGATGCCGAAACTACTACCCGTTCTCGGCCGATGCATCATTTAGTTGCTAATATTTTCATAAATTGTGGTTCAGTAGTTTCGGAGAAAAGATTTAAGCGGTGGACACGAATGGTGTCAATCTATATTTGATTTTACTTGATTTTTGAAATATACGTGTGTTAAAACGTGAACCAACGAATTTCGATGGTGGGAGGGGTAGCTTACTGTTTTCTTGGTCGTTTAGAAAGGTCTGTTATTGAAAATAATGAACCAAAAATCGGATTCAGTCAGAGAACCCCACTCCCCCTTCCAACAACCCTCACCACTCCCCCTCCATTCCCGATTCCACAGGTGCCTGGGGATATGGAACTACTACGCTTTTAAATCTATTTACAGGTACCAGTATATAGTGTTGATTTGTGTTAACTGAAAAATAAACCAATTCCACTCATTCCGTCTCACTACTGACGGTAACACCCTTATTACAACTAAGCAATGCTTTCCTACAGCGCATCTGGCGTATACAATCTCATCTACATCAAGTTCTAAAGACGGTGACCTCTTAGGTCGGAGGGAAATCGTGAAGCTGCTTCGCTTGCTTCAGTCGGTCTAATTACTTTCACTCCTTTTATCCCAGATCCGCCGTCCGAAGACGTCCGGGTGCAAGTGGGCGGCCGGGTGAAAGGGTTAAGGTCGGTGGGTTCTGCCCGAGATTTCTGTTGAGCGACCGACAGATGGAAAACCTTAGGCGTTCGAGAAAGACAGGGATCTCTCGATTGTATATTTCTCCTTTTTTTCTAGTGATTTCAAAAAAAGGACTCGCATCCGTTTCACTCCGTAAATCTCGGGATTTGGTTTCGACAATGGGAGGAGTCTTCCATCTTGTCCATCCCCTTCTGGCTATAGGTTGGTTCGAACATATTATTCTGGAGAGAGTTTTGGAGAAGCCGTTTCGTTGTAGGCCATTTAGCTACTCCATTAGCCGAGGAAAATTATTTCAACGTGTAACGAATGGAGAAATGTTAAACGGACGTGATATTAATGCCACAGTAATAGTAAAAAAATAAACAAATAAATAAAATATTAAAAAAGTGATAAAATAAATAAATAAACTAGCCCCTTCGGGCGTAACAAGGGGGCTCCGCCCCCCTTAACCCACCGGTTGCTAGTTACTTACAGCCGTCGGCGTCGGCTCAAATGATAGAAAACATGCACATGCGTTAGCCGTACTATCATTACATCACTTTATATTATTAGATAATATTATTGCGTCACTGGGCTACTATCAGGCATCTACAATGATTATTTTAGTGAGAAAAACAAGACATAAATTGCCATTACGTTTACGAAGCATTATTAGTTAGTAACTTGGCGATATAATTCAGCTTCCTTAGACACTACAGCGGCTTAGGAATCATGACATTTTGTGATAAATTTAGTGGTTTCCAGCAAGTGGTGAACGATTATCGTGGAACGATAACTAAGGGAGTTACACTTCCCTAGCAAATTAATAGTTGTACGTGGAAATCAATAGAAAACTCCTCGCAACTTTCGTGTCATATTTTCACAACTATTTTTCCTGTCGTTTTCGGAGAGGGGACCCATGGCTAGGTAAATAAATACTCATAATAAAATAAGAATAATAGATCAAATAAATTTCACTACCATTAATTATTTCAAACTATTATATTTTTAACTTCTTCCGGCCATAACTATTGTATAGATACTGATAGCAGAAAATCAAGAGGTAAAAGGATTATTATTATGATGTCAGCATATGGATCCTTCAATTTCACAATTTTCATTACATAAGCAATGCATTAGTTGATTTTTTTTTTTTTTTTTAACTTTATTGGCTTTAGTAAAACTATTTAGCCTGTCATACTAAAGAAAATTTATATTTACATTTCAAACAAAATACTTTTACAAAATTTACATTCCAAACTTCAGTTAATTGAAATAATTGAAAATAACAAACAACTAAATAAGTATATATATGTATTAAATCAAAAAGTCAGATTACATTCTTTACAAAATTTAAAGATGGCATCGTAATGATGCACGTCTTGAAGTCTGAGGATCAGGCCAATATTGAAGGGCTGAGGGACTGATTTAGAGACTTCTTCAAAGAGATGTTTTCATGCAGAAACGAAACGTGGACATTCCATCAATATATGTTGCTCGTCTTCAACCACTGAACATAGCTCGCACAGTTCGCTCGTCGATCTTCGGATTTTGAAGAGGTACTTTTTGGTACAGCTGTGACCTGTTCTCAGGCGCGACAGGGTTTTGAAGAACATCTTAGACCTTAATGGCATATCATCAAACCAGACGTGCAATCGAGGTGGAGGGAAGATTCTGATATATCGTTGGCCTGCATGGTAGTTTTCGTGTTGTATCTTCCACTTTCTGGTAATTTCAGCTGCAATCATCTTCTTCAAGTCGGTCGGAGGGTACCATGGGGTAGCCTCAGGCAATGCAACGTTCATAGCTGCGATTTTTGCATTACGGTCAGCAATATCATTGCCCACTATTCCCTTGTGACTCCTCACCCATATAAATCGAGTATTGATGCCATCATACTTTAGTTGGAGCAACATCTTTTTTATTTCCATCTCCAATTTGCCCATTTTTTTTCAGGATTGGCTGACCACAGCTTTGTTAGAACGGACTGGCAATCAGTGACAATTATGGCGGAATTCGACGTCCGGGTACGAGCCACAAGCTGTAAACGTTCATATATTGCAAATGCCTCAGCAGTGTATATTGTGGCATGATCCCAGATACGGCGCTGGAGAGTCTCATTCAAAGAGGGGGCATAAACAGCACAGCCCACGTGACCGTGGATGAATGAGCCATCGGTAAAAATATATGTTGCATTTGGGTAACGGAGGGCTAGGTGTTCTCTCAGATGAGATTCGGCTGATGAAGGTGTAGAGTATGCTATCTCTGGGAGCTTTGTAATTATAGGGCGCACCCAAAGTGCCTTGTAGTCCGCCAAATACTGAAAGGGAACGTGAGATTGTTGAATCCATGGAAGACTCTGTGATAGTGATAGTTGATACATCTGTGATAGTTGAGTTGATACATTCGAACAGTCAAGTGATAAATCGGATTTCTATTACGACTCTTACGTTTTTTTTTCATAAATGACATAAAATTGAGACAAAAAGTAAAATAGAGAACTGTTGGTCGAAAAGGGTGGAAATTAGCTTCATAGACCCCTCAGCTGATCAGTGCGCCTCCGTCCCCCGTAATTGTTTTCATGGTGTCTCCATCTAAATTTCAGCACCGTAATTCGATTAGGAAAGAAATTTACCTAGAATATAGCCCATTTGCTATTTGAAGTGTTGGCCCATTCGGGTGTACACCTCCCATTATATTTCGCTCATTTGTTGCCAGGTGGTGCACTCTTTATCCAAATCGGAGTATAAGGGTACCCGGAGATTGTGATGCCACGGTGCGGGGGATGGCCAATCATCAAAAAGGGCCATGTCACGGAGAAAGATTTAAATTGGGTTTAGGTATCCCGGGTTAAAAATTATACATACCATCAACAGACCATAATAAGTGTCATTGAGTACTTTTTGTACGTCTGGCACAGGATCAATCGATAATACAAGAGAGATATTCACTGAAGGGACACACCACTATTCCATAAGCCACGTAACTCTCCTTCAAAAACTCCGAATCTTTGGGACTGCTTTTGTGTCAGGTCCTCTGTAACTTATGGGAGTTAGGAATTTCTGCTTCAATTTGGAAGTGAATTTGGCTTGCAAACCTAAATTTTCTTTCGTGTATAGTGGTTATATAATATCCAAACCAATATAGAATTAACACTTTAAATTAGTGCCTTCATGCTAAGCCTTCATTTTCTTACGTAGACTCCACTGACCCTGTTTACCTTTATTATGACTTGCGGGCATAGGTGACCTGCTCAATGCCGGGAGTAAGTCTCAAGGACCTCAAGCCTTACAAGATGTGGACCCTGTGCCCTTACCCGAGTCGAGTGACACAGGATACAAAATATGCGATGGGTCACCAAAATTTTACTTTTTAACTAGTATCGCTACGCTAATGAAGTGTGGTGCGACCTTAGCGTATTCTGTCAGCCTTCGCGTTTACTAACGCTCTGACTCTTGCTTATCACCCTTGCTTCTTCGCCATAGATTATAATGTGCGAATCGGACTAAAAGTTGTGTCTTTGGTCGGATCGCCTATATTTTCCATGTTATGAAAATTAGTATCAGACGTCCTCCAAGACATCGGAGTGGGCTTCACTGTGCTAGTACCTTGAAGCGAAGGTTTTGATGGGAAAGATTGTGACAAATTTTAAGGGAAATTAGTCGTTTTGTTTGGTGAAAATCGGCACGCATTGCGTTTGTTGTGGGCGAAACGTACTGTCATTTGCGGGGTTATAAGACCGGTTGTTTGAATTTAATGTCTTGGATGAGTTTGAATTTTGAGTTTTGGGTTGGGAATTTTGGGGCTGGCTGTAACTGCGACTATTAGCTGTGAGGTGCTGGTAGACGCTCGTTATTTACAAGAAAGTCGAGTTAAGATCTTAAGGCTGACGGGTTCTCAGCAAACTACCCAGGGGTTTCATGAGGTTTTGTATAATTTATGGTACGTTTCAATCGCTACACATGAACCTTGGTGCTATGATAATAACATTCATATTCAACATTTTTTGAAATGTCAAGCACGATGAAGAATATCCGACACACTGCACTCTGGACCTGGGTACTTTCATTCTCCTCCAACTTAAAGGCCGTTCCCAAACCGCAGATATCCTCACATTGGAACGGTGATGAATTGGGTGTTTCTTGATTCCGATGAAAGGAGACGTGTGGTATTGCAGGCAATACAACTCGACCGCAAGTATTTCGAAAACGTTTTCCACCTCAAAAGGAATGTGAACCGTATATTTGCTCAATTATTACGAAGCTAGTGGGTGGCTGAACCCAGAGTAGATACGTCTCAAAAAGGACCCATACCCTGCCCGCAAATCGAAATCCACAAATCGAAGGTGAAGCTGAGGTTGGTATGGGTGATCAGTGCTAGGCTATTATAGCGTTAGTATTCACTCATGAACCAAGGCCAAAGTAGAACACATTTCAAATATCCAATGAATAGTATAGTCTCCGTTCATTCGTTGACTGAACACATAACACGGACAAAAACAAAAATTGAGGAAAAATAAAATGAACAATTAACTATTATTTATTTATATACACATTAAAGGGATGGATTAAGGGATGGATACAAGTTTTAATAGCTTACTACCAAAATTCTAGTTTGCAGATGGGGAACAAATTTATCGTCTTGTGGGACCATGATGTACCTAACTCATCATCTCAGTGCTTGTCGTATTTGATTCTTGGTGAAAGGGGCAGAAGTGGTGTCCGGTGCATTCATGACTTTCCTTTAGAAATTTTTTCGAATTTCTGAAAATTGTATTCCATAGTATCTGACTCAAGGATCTCCTCCTCCGCTATTCCAATCCATAATAACAAAAATAATCTACCAACTTCTAGTAGTTATTACTTGGATACCTACTATGCAACTTCCCTATCTACGTAAACAATCCAGTCCTCGAAAAATTATAGTAAATCACTATTCGAAAAAAAAAAACCTCACCTTGCATAAACCCGTCTATCCCGAACTGAGTCAATCACTACTGTCTCATCCTCGCATCTTCACCAACTCCTCTGAAAAACTTTTGTCGCGCCGAACTTCACTATAAAACCCGAGTTTTATTGAAAAACGCGAGAGCGAATTGAATAGCGAACGTTCATAGAAACCCGAATTTCTCTGTTTACTTAATGTATCTATTTTTTCAAAAATGCCTCATACAATGAATTAATTAACATAGGAGTTGCGTGGTGTTGGAGGAGGTGTTTTGTTAACAACGTTTAACGAACTTAATTCCAAAATTTCCTTAACTTCATCGGCTAAAATTACAAGAGCTGTTAGGCTTTGATCGGCACTTATTGACCAAATACTTTGTATACCTGGGGGAAGATGTTAAAGCCACATGGACTTTAAAAGTTCCTCACCAACGTTCCTGTCAGCCAGTTCACGCATCAATTGCGCTGCTTACGAGATCATATTTGTCTTCATCCTGAATGATTCTTGTACGGGTAAAAACGAACGGAGAAATACCTTTGAAAATAAATTTGAGTGGAAAGAAATTGTTTACTACCAATTTTATAGCTAAAAACATGTTCTAAATAATAATCTGCTATTAAAAAACAGATTTTGGATTTCCAACTTTATTGCAGTTTTTATCGATTTTTTAGCATACTTTGATGAAATTCAAGTACATTTTTCAGCATAATTTTGTACATGCATTTTTTTATTATTCTATTTTATAGTTTATCAACTCAATTCGAGCAATATGCTGCTAAAAAATATTGATTTAACATTTTTCGCCGTTTTTTGCTATTTTTAGTGATTTTTTCAGCACTTTTTTTTTGGAATTGACCAATTTAATGTGCTCAAAAAAATGCTGGCCAATGAATTCGACCTGAAGGACTGGCCATTGAAAGACACGGAACAAAAGTTGTTCAGAGTAATCAAATACGTAAAATGCGAGTGGAAACCCACCACTGCAAAAAAAAAAAAAAAAAAAAAAAACCGTCTGGATTTAGTGGAGACTACAACTTTTCCATCTCTCAAAAGTTAAAACACTGCTTCTGCTACCTATAGGTAGACTTGGGAGCAATTTAAGAGATGAAATTTAGCATTTAGGTACCAATACTTCACTAGTAGGTACATCCGCAATGACAATAGTTAATAAACTCGATTTTGCAACGTTAGAAAAAATTCCATTGGACCTTACCTGATAATTCTATTATTGCATTATATCGGCTGATATTTGCAAGGCAATTTTTATGTATCCCAGCATCATTATATAGCGGTTGTTGATGGAATTTGGAGCTTAATCAATAGATCTGTTGGCAGCGCAATAAAAATGACGCTTAGAAATTTGAAGCTGTTATTCGATGTTCGAGCCCTTACGGAAAACGAACCGTTTAACGTACAGCGTTGCGGGTGGTTTTAATCGATTCTTTGGGATTATATTTATCACTGACAAGCAATAACTCATTACTGTTACCATGAAAGTTTTTGAGATCTCGATTTTTGAATGTTTAGCCCTTTAATGCTACCCTTTAGGGTTGATAAAAACGCAAGTCTTTTAAGTAAAGTAAGCATGTAAAGTAAGCAAGTCTTAAAAGAGGCAAGGACAAGGCCTCCTGCACCTATTGCGAGAAAGATTTGGGTTGTATGGGGGAGGCAACCTGTGAAGCGAATTTGCCTTTGCGTTTGTGACTTGTCAGCGATACAAGGCTAAGGCATTGGAAGTAGATACTCCACCACTTACTAAGAATCCTGTGAAAGATGCACATGTGTTTGAAATCAGTGGCACAGACATTGCTGGCCCACTTTACCTGATGAAAAGTGACAATGGTACTAACTACAAAGGTTTCAAGAATGCGCTGGACGGGATTGATTGGCAATAGGTGACTTATAGGAGTTTGGTGGACCGAATTCAATGGAGGTTCGATCCCCCCAAAGCAGCATGGTAGGGCGCGCAAGGGTGTGTCCATTCGTAACAAATGGAAGGTATTTGATTCAACAGCGAAATCTGTAGTGACATATGCATCTCAAGTGTGGGGTTCAAAGAGATATGCCTCGGTGGAGCGATGCTAGTATTCTTTCATCCGGAAGCTTTATGGAGTGCCCTCATATACCCCTGTTTATGTGCTGCTGTGCAAAATTGGTAGACCCTCAATGTTTCTTCAGACTCTGAGAAACCTTAGGCTTCCTGGGAGCAGACTACCCCGTATAATGGCAGACGAAGAGATAAAGCGTGGTTGTTCCTGGGTGAATGACTGGCGGCAGTTGGCAGCGAAGGCAGGTGTTGAGTTGGTCTTTGACAGTGTTTCGGAACTGAGGACCAAATGGGAAACTATAATGATAGCACTGAGGCAGCAGGAATTGCTGGAGCTCACAGCAAGGATGGAAGCCTCTCAATACCACAGCCACTACCTTGATGTTTTCCGGGATTCGCACCTGCTCAACTACCAGGAAAGTTGTGATCTTGGCCAGGCCCGTTGGGTTTTTAAGGCACGTGGAGGATTGGTTCACCTGAACTTCCAGAGATGGAGAAGTGAGGCTGCCCAGAGATGCTCGCTGTGCAACCTGAATGAGCGTGAGGATATCCTGCATTTCCTGGCTGTCTGCCCGATCCTGAGCGAATTGAGACACAGGTGGTTTGGAGTGGGGCGAATGAGCAGAGACGAAGGAATCAGAGTTTTGAGGAATCCTGATTTTGAGAGGCTGTCAGGGTTTTGCCGCTCTGCTTGGCTGTACAGATGGGATCTTGTCCAGCAGTTTAACTTTTAGATGCCCCTGAAATAGTGTCCTGAAAATTTGCTCTGATTGTGGGATCCCTTTCATTATCTTTATCATTATAATTCCTACTGTTTTAAGCTTTATATATTTCCTTTGTCAAACAAGGTGCCGATGTTATATTACAATTAACATGTAAATATATTACCCTTAAAAAGGTATACAAATAAGTATAGTATAATATATTATAAATTATAAGTGGATACATTTTGTTCTTCACACAAGAAAACCTATTGCCCACCTATCTACATAAAATGTTCAAATTATTGAAAACATGCTTTAATACCGATAAAACTTACCCAATTAATTAGAACCTATTGATATCTACAACTACTATTTCAAATAACTAGCCACAACTATGCTGTTTATTTTTTTTTCTGTTCAAAATACGAAGCTGTGTTGTTATTTTATTTTCTATATATAAATATCGTCCTTATCTTGCCAACCCAGATCTCGGCATCGCCTTGCCAACCCTTCTGCTACGGCTTCGGCAATCTATGTATACCCATGATAATTTTGTATAATAAAAGCTTTTTGATTTATTGATTGCATGGTAGGGCGCGTTCTGGAAGCGCCTCATTGGAATTTTGTAGGTTCACCTCAGGAAAATCCTGGGTAACACTTCACTCAACTTTGAAGAGTTGAACACTATGATCGCTGAATGTGCTGTTTATATCAATTCACGTCCCATTACATATAATTAAGATGGTCCAACCAATCCAGCACCAATAAGCCCTAAAATGTTTATTGGTGATATTCAAGAAATAGGCGTTCCAAACTTGGATGCCATTGAGAGAACCAGATTGCAAAGAAGAATCAAACGTCGACAAAAGATAAAGAATAACTTGAAACAGCAGTTCCAGTCTGAATATTTGGAACAGATATTCATGGCTGCTAGCAAGTTGAAAAATCCCAGGAAGCCCAAGGTGGGAGAGATTTTTCTCATGAGAGAACCAGAAGCGCATGGACTGGACCATGCCAGTTGTCGAAGAGTTGGTACGTTCGACTGATGGTCAGTGCAAGCTTCGGACTCATAATAGCCATCTGACTCGTCCTGTTCAGGTAGTTTATCCGTTGGAAATTACGGAATGGGGACTAGTGTACACTGATGAGTCGCGACGTGAGGCAGAGCTATCAAATGACGATTCTTCACTCAAGAAGGATTCCCAAAAAAATTTGAAGACTCGCGGTCTGTTCAAGGCAAAGACATTCAGAAAAAGGTTCAACCTGTTGTAACTAGGTGTGGACGAAAAGTCAATGAGCCTAATAGATTTTTGTAAATTGACACATGTGAATTGCTAGTCGGAGCGAAGCAGTTGAGTCGTTTACACAGCTCAAGGTAGGAGTACGTTATGAAACTCTTAAACGAATGTCAGTTTATAATTATTAATGTCATATTGTTTGATGCTTGGCAACATAATCCTTACAAATTAGTAAAAGTTCATAGGGAAAAAGTGTGTTTCGTATAAGTCGGTTAGTTCAGTTAAAAAACAAGACCTAGATTCTCAACTTCCAACTTAATGGCCCTTTTGATAATGATGTTAATTTCTTGGGCTTGACCATTGACTCTTGACTTTCCTGGAAGCCTCACATCAATAACTTATTACAGAAGCTGGATTCTTGCAATTATATGTTACAACGACTGGCATTGTCAGTTTTCTTGGATGCACTGAAAACAGTATACTATGCTTGTTTCGACAGCCGAGTATCCTACTGCATTCTTGTTTGGGAGAACTCACCTCATTGCAGTGAGGTTTTTAAAGCGCAAAAAACCGTTCGCATTCTTTGCGGGTTATGCTGGAATGAGTCATGCCGGAGCTATTTTAGGGCATTAAGAGTTTTGACAGTGCCATGCCTGCTCATACTCTCGTACCTTCAGGCTATAACAAGAGACAATGAGTCGATGCTGGTAAAAGTGTCAGATGTGAATAATATCTCTACTCGAAACTATAATGATCTGTGTCCGCAATACGTAAAACTTTCTGAATCACTGGTCGGGAACCCAACTCATGCCGGGATTAGACTGTGTAACCATCATCCTCAGATGGTCCATGATCTAAATCCTAAAGCCTTCAAGTGTTTTATGAAACGTACCTACCTTAGTATCTGCTGAGATGTATAGTGTTGACTGTTTTTTCAGTTGAAGCTTTAATCACCTATCTAAAATAATTGAATAATCGTCATATCATCTTTATTCATATTCATCTGTTTTTGACGACGTATTATATAATTGATAACGTACATATTAGTTATATAGTTTTTAGTTAGTCTATCTTGTAGCCATTATAAATGTTTATGTCAGCAGCCGAGGAATTTTTATAAAAAGTACGTACTCTTGCTAGCTTTAAATTAATTCAGGTCATTTTTTTTTTTTTTTTTTTTTTTTTTTTTTTTTTTTTTTTTTTTTTACAGTCACTTGTTAAATTATTTATTAGTTTTATGAAAGAATATTGTATGAATGTAATTTATTGAGTCCTTATGTTTTGATTTATCAATTGTATCCAAGGGTGATCATCCAGAAATGTGTGGGCACCCCCGGGAGGCCGCCATGGTCTGTTGGGTCCGGGCTCGGTCGGAACACCCTGGCCGAGTCGCCCACTGGGCGGCAAATGAAATGGGGTAAATGTTTTCTGCCAGACCTTAATTTCCTCTTGTTTGTTTCGACATTACTATTTTCCACTTTCTCTCTATTAGTTGGCTATATAAAATAGGTAATATACTTATTATTTGAACTTTTTTTTTACTATTGTCCGACACTGTGTTTTGACAAATATTTATGATTTGTTTTGATTTGATTTGAAATCATATTTACATACTAACAATGATTCTGAACAACCAACCTGGTGTCACATCACAACTCCTAGTGAGCACCAAACTGATTCGCAGCGATGAAGAACATGATGCTATTCACTAATAATGCAACCGTTACATCACACGTGATTTGCACAACTGGGCCTCCAGGAGACCCGGCATTTGCACTCCGAGCACGATCTGGGTCTCTCCATGTTGCTGTGTCCTTGGGGAAGCCGTCTTGGGACCCGCCCAACAAAAATGAATCACACTCAGAAGAAAGTTGGCTCACTCTATCATCATTTATAAGATAACGATAGAAGTCACACCGGAGTTTTCTCATGAGGTGAACCCCCAAGTATCTACCTACAGTTTTCCTGTTGCGAGAGACTCCTGTTATGATCGACTATATTACCTGGCAAAACAGATTTTGCCAAAGATATTTGTCTGTGTTATGAATGCATCCTCAAAAACGGCAGAAGTACGCTGTTTGCGCTCTGAAAGGTTTTTGTAAAATAATGAACCCTCCAGTGACGCATAATAATGAAATTGATGAGACGCTGCTTTATGAACAGAATCGTCATTATCTCACGGAGTTCTAATCTTGGGAAATATTCTCAACATCCGAATGGGTGCATATGGAAATAAAAACTAATACAAAACTTAACACTATATTTTAAAACAAGGATTTACTGCGATAAATTATTTGAAGTACCTACTCATAGGTGATAAACGGCTCCGTTTATTGCTGAAAATGAATAAAAACCTTGAGTTGACGGTTAAAATTTGATATGCATTAGAAATAGATGAGACAAATAATAAAAATATATTAAGAGGTTGCTTTTTTTTAAAATTGACATGGAAACCTTTATTATTTCGAGTTTTAGGTTAATTTTTTAGACTAAAAAGCCAGGAGAAGCCTTGCAGGCCAGATTGCCAAATTTGGCCTCATGATCAAGTCGATGACACTTAATTGGATTGTTTTATTGAAGGTGAGTTCCACTGGTAAGGTTTAGAGGAACTGCACACAAAGTTTTGGTTGTATTTTGGTACCTTAGCCAATGCTTCAGGAAATTACTTGCTCCAGGTGTCTAGCTGCTTTGCAGCGACGATTCTCAACTTCGTATTTCGGGTTCTCGTAGAGACTATCAAGAACTTGGGTATAGCACTATCATAATTTGATCATTCGGAAATCGCATTGAAAAACTGAGGAGCTACTAAGCTGGAGAGAATTTCAGGTTTTACCCGATCTGTAGTTACCTATGTGGTTATTCCTAGAATGTTCTTGTACTCGTATGTATCCAGTCCGTCCACTGTCGTGTTCGATTGCAAGACGAAGTTGACCAGCTGTTGAACATAAAACATGTCTGTAGTTATATATAACTAACCAATACAGTATTAGGTGACGAATGATTGAAAAAATTTCAAATCCAAGTAAAACTGTAAGATTCGAAAGTCGGTTACAAAATACCATAGGTATGAGTTTAAACTTTTATACGTTTCGTTCAAGTTATAGCAATTCCTTATTGCGCTCGAACAATTGAAATGCCTCAGGGATTTTCGCGCTTCCTCGTCAGCGAAGGCTTTCTGCTCCTTTGTGAACCCACTAATAGGTAGAACTCCAAAACCTCTAGTTATTTCCTTTGACAGCCTGCTGGAACTAAACGACGTCTGGAGAAGGAATTACGGTTAGCGAATATCAAGGGTCACCACATGAAATAAAATGTATTGAGCATTTAATCTATTTAGCATTTTTTCAGCTACAATCAATACTTTAAAAGGACTTCCTTAGGATAGTGGAGTTACCCCTCTAATTTATTTTGGTTTATTACTTTAAATAATGAACGACTAAACGACGAATAAATGAGCGACTAAAAAATTAACCCCCCTCTCAAAATTTGTTGGTTTACGTTTCAGGATGTGTAGAATTCTAAACAGGAATAAAAAAAAGAAGAAAAATCCGTCCGTCCGCCGTCCAAAGCTTTTCTCCGAAACTACTGGCCCAAACGTCATGAAACTTCGGACATAAATAAAAAATAGGAGTCTCTATTTGGCCCTAGAAGCTTGGGATCAATTTCGATCAACCCTAAAAAACGGAATTCAAGGGCTACACAAATTTTTAAAAAATCTCGAAAATTTTGAGGAAACAGTATTTTTTTAATTTTATTATTATTATTATTATTATTATTATTATTTTTTTTTTTTTGTAGATATTAATAGATCTTAAAGAATCGAAGGTGACTACCCGGATCGCTGTACGTTAAGAATCCGCTCCCCATCCCTGAAAAAGAAAGAAAAACCGTAATCATTAGGGCTATCAAAACTGGTGCGAACGTAGTAAAACTCTGCAAATGATTAAACAAAGGTTTATTGTTTCTGTATTGGATAGCCCTTAAATACGCCTATCACTGATTTCCGTTTAACCATAAAGGGTAGTACTTAAGGGCTGGACTGTAAAAAAAATCTAGATGTAGGAAACCTTTGAAACAAGGGTAATTTTTTTGGGTGTCATTCATAGATATCAACCCAAAGAATCGATTGAAACCACTCGGATCGCTATACGTTGATCAGTTTGCTCTCCCTAAGGTCTAGAACATTGAAGAAAAAAAAAGAAACAACTCAACATTGTAATATCGCCTTCACGAAATAAAGTTTATTATAACTCTTGACAGATGTACTAGTGATGCGTAGGTAGGTGATTTATTTTATACCATCATTTTCAGTTGGTGAGTCAGCTAGTGTAAAGCACAGAACGACTAGTAAATGGTGGGTGCTTAATAAATGTAATTGAATAATTTCTTTAAGGTGGTGTCTGCGTACAATAATTACTTTTAATAATATTGGTACTGCTTCTAATAGTATTAAATAGTAGTAACTAATCTACGTGTAATAATTCTATACCTATCATCAAGGATCTGCGTAGAAGGACAACCTACACAGAAGAAAAATGATAATTTGCAGCGTTTTCATCTAAACTTCGAGACAAATTATTATACAAGAATTAGTAGTTTTAAATGTAAATTACCTATCCTAATTCTAGAAAACAAATTTTATATATTTCGCAAGAAGTGTACAAAATAACACTATGACCTTAGCAACCGTCTGCCTATAGTCGCACTTGCAAGCTAAGAGTACCACTCTACTACAACAGGATATGATAGTTATCGACACTATTTTCTCGACACTGGAAATAATTCATTTTCAACATTTCAACATTCATTTTAACATAGAATGTGTTTTAGCATGGCATCTCCAATCGAAAACGTCAAGAAAATGTGTTGCAACAATTTCTGATGATTTCCGCTTACTAATCGAGTCGATGATAGAGAAATGGTACTTCGTCATTTTTCATCCAGAAAAATTCGTTGACCATTCGTTCGAAAGCTCTCGATTTATTCAACCATTTTATGGTAACTACTGCGAAGTGGCCAACAAGTTAGTTATGAGCATGGTTATTTGAATAACTGTTTACAGACAGGTGATCATTCTCAATAATCGATATTGTGAACATGATTGCGACCGCTTGTTAATTTTTGATGATTTCACTGAGCTGGTGGTGAGTCGTTGCGCTGGTGTTAAATCTATAAAACAACTTGACATAGTTGTGATAAGATACATCGCCAAATCTGAGTCATTCTTTTATGCGGGTATCTCGGGTTTATGTGAAACGCGTGAGCTAAAAACACATTCTGTGTTTCAAAAATTGCATTCGAAGTATATAAATGGAGGACCGGGGGTCCAGGGGGCTTGCCCTCTGGCGAGGCGCGGAGCGCCGAGTTTTAATCATTTTCGTTGCCGCAGATTGTGCGATTCCAACGGGAGGTTAACGATCGATGAAGAGAGTGAAAGTTACATTTTTCCAAGTAACTGATGGGTCGTTAATCAATAGAAAATCAATCAGTAATGCATAATCGTGTAACAAAATTTTGTTACAGAATTTTATTATACATATTTAATTTATTTTTGTTTTGGTTAATCTATTTATTTTATTAACTAATTTATTTATTATGTTTTTTAAAAGGATGTTTATGACATAGGTATGATGTTTAATAATATCTCTAACATTGGCAGGTGAAAGTGTGTGAGCAAGTCTTACTTGGTTTTAAGTAAGTTGATAAACATGCAATGAATGCAAATCAAACGAATTATAGTCGAGAGGATCTATTTTATTCCCTTCACCTGGCCATTCTGGTTTACGGTATTATAGGTAATGATCCAAAATATAGCGAAAGCATTCATAAGTCTTCTGGGGCCTTACTGGTCATTGGATTGCATTGAGGAAAGGGTTTGTTGAACGGATTTAAAAAGTGGATGGGACCGGCTTAGCAGCTGCATGAGGATGGACGGCCTTGAACCGCTCAGAAAACTGGGTCATTCGTTTTGAAAGTGCTTCACTCACTTTCTACAGCGGAGTCTTCACAAGAGTGCAGACCGCATCTCTATGCCTCCAGGGAGCCGCGTAGCGCTCGTCGCGAAGTGAATGTTACCTACCGGCCGCACCGTGAGGAATTAGATCCGGTAGCTGGGTCAAGTCCAATCTCTCTTCAAATGTCAAATTTGATTCCGTCCAATTACATCCGTTGGCCTTCATTCCACTAAGGGAATGGTGGGAAAAACGGGATAGTAGAAACTATCTTCTTCATGCTTTCGAAGGAGACAAAATGCATGCTTTACTATAAGTATTAATCGGTCACAACGTAACAATTTTACAATTTTAGAAATGTTATTTATTTTTGAATTTTTCGGTGAATTAAAACGGGTTTTCAATCACAACCCTGAAAAGAGTTGTTATCTACAATGATACACACATGCACACTAACACTCACAAACACACACACACGCACATACACACACACAAACACACACACGCACATTAATTGTTATGATTTTTAGCATGGAACATGCTTTATCCTTCGACTAACTAGCGAAAAACTTTACGCGGATGTGTCACAAAGCATGCTTTAGCCTTGAAGCCAACTAGCAAAAAACGTTACGCGGATGTGTCACGAAATGTTTTCTTTTGATTTTCACGTACAACCAAGCCGTTGCTGGGGAAATGAAACTTCTCTAGTTTTCAACGGACAAAATCGTTGATTTCCACTCGTTGGAAAGCTCTCGATTTATCATGCATTTCTTTCGTACTTGTTCTTCTATTCATGTCGTAGTTTTATATTCATCTATGTTATAAATGGTTTTTAATGTCCAATGGATTTTGGATGGAAATATTTATGTTATTTATGTAAACAATGCCGCTTGTGGTGTTGTCACTTGGTTGAGAAGTTGATTTTGCACCATAACAGAAAATTACCTACTTAGGTACTCTGTTCTAGTTTCGATTAGTAAAACATTTATGCCGTAGTTTTAAATTTATTTGCATTTACGAATTAGCGAGAAGAAAGCATGTCCGAAGCCCCCCCGGTGGGGTCAAGGGGCGGAGCCCCTTGCGAGGCCCGAAGGGCCGAGTTTTGTATTGTTTATTTTATTTTATTTGTTTATTTATTTTTAGAAAACTCCTATAAAAGGAGGAGGCGGGGCAAACCATAAAAGAAGAAACAAAAATTAAAAAAAGTTCCAGTCCTGCAGCATGATCGTATGAGCGAGTATTCATAAACTATCTATCGTACTATAGTATGTTAAATTGCATTGAAACTGGAGCAATTTTAGTTGACAGAAATGGTTAAAAACCAATTTTATGGCAAAAAACTTATTCTAAATAAAATTCCACTGATTCAATATGGACTTTTGATTTTTAATTTTTTTTGCAGTTTTTATAGATATTTTAGCAAATTTTAATGACATTTAAGTACGTTTTTCATCATAATTTTGAGCAAAAATTTTTAATGTCCTAGTTAATCGTTGAAAATTTAGTTTTGACTAAAATTCTGCAAAAAAATCGAAATTTAACGATTTTTGGCCGTTTTTAGCCATTTTTAGTGATTTTTTGGGTACATTTTTTGAAATTTGACCAATTTAATGTGCTCAAAAATTGTTGTCCAACGAACTCATCCTTTCTTTTGAAATGCTTGATTTTTTGGCGAAAGAACGAAGTTTTTATCTCAATTCTATCGAGAGTTATCGTCTGGAATGACACACACACACACATATATATATATATAAAAGCGTTAAAATCCAGGAATCATTTCAGAATGCCTCAAAACAGATTTCGATGAAGAAAATTTTTATTTTAAAATTTCCTAATTTTCTAAGAAAATTCTCTAAAAAAAAAAAAAAAAAAAAAAAAAAAAAAAAAAAATACATCAAGTAGTTCACCAAACCGTTCAGATCTTTCGGCCAAAACAACTGGACCAAAGTTTATGAAATTTGGCTCACAAATCATGCATCGGCCGAGGATGTGCCAGTAATATTGGTATCATTTCAGATCAATCCCAAAAGGGTAGTAATTGAGGGCTGAAAAATTGTTAAATCGAGATCTCAAAAACTTCTAAGGTAACAGTATCGTGTCGCCTTTAGGGATAAACAATAAAATTTTTATTTATTCCGCATTTAGGGAATAACAATAAATACTTATTTATTTCTAATAATTTATTTCCAACACTTGATTACCTTCTGTAAAAATTTTAATGAATTTGCGTTCAGACGTTTCGCTATCAATTAGGACTTTAGTTTTACATTCAGGTTGTGACGGGGATAACAAGTGATTTGAGCATAAGTACATGTTTCTCGATTGCGGACATTAATTTATGCGTGAGAGGAAGAATATGCTGATTGGAATTCAGAAAACATCGTTTCAGGTACAGTGGTCATAAACTTGTCTTCGAATTCGGTCGGTATGGGTTGTAAATAATATTGAACAAAGTGGATTGGAAATAAAATAGGAATGTCGATGAAGTAAACGATTTCTTCGACGCCTATATTGTATTGAACACGGATCAAGAACCCGGGGACTTTGTAAAATTTTTACAATCTTGATAACTTTTGGTACAGGAGTAAAGAGGTAATTACGCTGGAGAGTAGTGTAGTATACCAGATTTGCAAGCTGCCGTTGAATTTTCAATGTCTTGGAAGACCATTAGGAGGAGGTTGAAAGCCACCTGTTGAGTTCAAAAATTGTTCGAGATCCTTTTAGGCGACTACATTTGGGATTTTCTTTCCAAAAGTTTAGTTCATCTTTTATTTCTTCATTATTGCCGGTGATTACTTCCATGGTTTTAATAAAATTTCCCGGATTGCTTTATTGATTGAGTATTGGGTGTGAATTTGACTTTGTAAATCCTCTGTTGTGAATATTGTTGGTATTTAATAATTGCGTTATATCTTTCTTCGTCTTTAGAATCAAGGTTTCTCGATATAAATTGTTTTACTGATCCAAGACCGTCAATTAAACCTCTTCTCGCCCTATGTAGTGTAGGGGGTTGGTCTGAGATCGGAAGGTGAATATCGTCAAGTTCGCCTTCGGTTAGTTTTATGATGGCATTAATGGTAGCTGTTAAGAACTCCGTCTATTCAAATCCGTTTCTGTCGTCACTTGTGTATGAACAGCTAGTAGGGAGATATTTTTCGATTCCTTAGTTTTCCTGATAGTTTCCGTGTAGTCGTAGTCGTGTGAACGATATCCGTTGAGAATTCTTGCCGGTCCATGGAAACTGGTCAGCGGTCCGGGATTCGTTGTAACGCTCTTGATTTCCGATCCCCATGTGGAAATCAGGTGGATACTCAAAGGGCAGATACTGAAAATTAAGATTAATTTTGACTATAGAATCTCCTAACAGATTTTTTCTTTTATAGATTTCATGTTTAGCGGGTTTAATTTGATGGGTCCATTCGCGGTGACCAGGTTCGCCATTTGACACATATAAGCCCCACAATCAAAACCGTTTGGTTGTTGTTGTGTCTTCGGATAGGCATAGATTTTCCAATTGTCGAGGTTGAGGGAAGAGCCTTTTTTGTTTCGTTTTCTTGTTTCTGATAAGATTGGATTGTGGTTAGGATTTGAGTGGAGTTCATCTTGGGGGTGTCAAAGTAAATTTTGTTTTGTCGGGATTTTTACGACTACTAACCTCCAGTGTGATTCTTAGATTATCGGTATAGGGATTAAGTTTTGGAGAAAAAATATATTTTTTGGGAGTAATTTCTTATTCTTTCGTACCTTTGTCTTTCGAAAGATTGGTAAAAGTAGATGCTAAATGAGTGCGTTTTGGGGAGTTTGTTATTCTCTCGGCTCCTTTGGTTGATAAGTTCCTAGTAAAATTTTTCTACTTGGTCGTCGAACCAGTTTTTGTCTTTTAGGGTCAGTAAGTTTTCCCGGGTGAGTCTTAGTCCGAATTCGTAAGCTAAGATGTCGAAATTATTCTAGCTCTCGTCTCATACGTTTGCCATGCCCACGTGCTTGAATAATTGAAGAAGAGCGTCAATCACATCAGTGGCATTCGCCGATTTGAGGGATTATCTTTTTCTTATTGCCTAGGGGAATTTTCAGTTGGACATATTCTTTAACGAATTTTATAACTTCCTTTTCTGAATTATTCTTTGAGAGTTGGACGATTGTTCCGTTTTAATCATTGAATAGTTTTCGAATGGTTACTGGTTAATTGTTTGGGGTTTGGAAAACTTAAATTATTATTTGGTTTTTACAGGTGTTCAAGGGATGGCCACGTCTTTAATTGGGATGGCCACGATGGCGTGACGTACGGCGTTTGAATGAACGGTACTTGTAGAGTTTGATTTTTCGTCATCCAAATCCAGGTCGACAACAGTTCATAGGCATCAGGACCTACTAGTTGGACATCGAGCGAGTCCAAATCGAGTTCATCCAGGAATTTTCTCGTGTTAGGTGTAAGTTCGTTCATGTACTCGTCTAACACTATGTCTATTTCGTGAGATTTATTTGAACATTTGTGCTGAAAAATGTACTTAAATTTCATTAATATTTGCCGAAAAATTGACAAAAACTGCAGAAAATCAGTTTTTAAATCGCAGAATTTTATTTAGAACGAGTTTTTACCCATTTCTTTTTACTTGAAGTCCTCAATTTTCAAAACAGTTAAACATAATACAGTACAATAATATACGAAAATTCGCTCGTAGGATCATGCTGCATCACTGGAATTTTCAATTAAACTGAATTTTGTACATAATAAAGCTATATAATGAAATAAGTCATCAAATGTACAACCGATTGATTTTTTTTAGTTTCTTTGTAAAAATCCTTTTTGGGTACCCTGAATATTTGAATCAAAATTGTCAGGTTTCATTTAAAATACGTTAAAAGCTAAAAAAAAAAAAAAAATCATTTTTTCTTCTCTTCTATTAACTCGAGATATGAAATGATTCATTTTCGGTTTTCTTATTATATTATTCCTATACAATCAGTAATTTACAGTTTTCATCATTTATCCCACTAATTTGAAATTCCCAATTCCCGAGAAAAACAGGCAAGGAGAATCCACACCACCTGACGATAAGAAATCGAATAATTTAAATCTCAACTCCAACATTCATAAGATCTTGACTTTAGATGTATGTATTATTCTTATAGGTAAGTTCGACCATATGCATAGGTAGGTTATAATTATTATTCTATGGTGTTATAATGCTAATAATATTTCACAATATTCTGCACTATTTTCCTAAATTTTTCTAAACATGCGTAACCAACGCTTCCTAATAATTACGCAAGTGTCTCATTACATTTCCCCCCAACTTAGCATATCATCGTTTCGATGATGATATTTAAGAGTATTCTTTATAGGAGCTATCTGATCTAACTTCTTATCGTCTTCATATATTACAGTTTTCGATAGCCATTTATTCTCTCAATTGTTTTTAATAAATTGGGGTCCATATTAACGCGTGGCTTCTTTCCATAGAATCTAGCCTGAAATAAAATATAATCTCCTTCACGTAGATCAGGAGTTCTGGAACGATGACGATGATAAAAATTTAGTTCATTCTGTTCAGGTACTTTTGTCTCGTTTCTTTCGGGTGAGGTATTTCCCTCAACATTGCTTCGGAGATTCCATAGGTTGTATCAGCTGGGAAAATCGAAAACTTACCAAACGCCATAAAATGGGGAGAGCAACCGATTCCAGCTGAATACGACCTGTTTTGATGGTTGACTGCTGCCTCTAAACACTGTTTCCTGCCGCCCTTAAAATGCGGGTACACGTTTAAGAATTGTTTTAGGTCCCTAATTTTTCCCTCAGCTAACCCATTCGCGGCAGGATGATAGGGCGCCATATATATAAGCGATATACCATTTTCAGCTTCGAATTCTTTCAGAGCTTTAGATACGAATTGAGGTCCATTGTCAGTTATAATTTTTTAACCTTTTTGGTGTATTATTTTCAATAATGAACCTTTGTAATTGACCAAGAAGAAAAATTGTTAACCCCCCTCAAAATTTGTTGGTTAACATTTCAAGATGCGTAGAATCTAAAAATCGAATAACAAAAAATCCGCCCGTTCGTCGACCGAAGCTTTTCTCAAAAGTATTGGACCAAACTTCAAAAAATTTGGCTTAAAAACCGTTTATCAGCCAGGGATGTGTTCGATCAACACTAAAGGATAGAACCTAAGGGCTGAAATATTCTAAAACTGAGATCTTGAAATGATTCTAAGTAACAGTAATGATTTTTTTTAGTATCATTTGAAGGTTTCCGCCCAAAGAATCGAACAAAACCACCCCGATCGCTATGCGTTTATTCGTTTGCTTTTCCTAAGGGCTAAAGGATCGACAAGAAAAAAGACATCAACACGGGAGTGAATCGTAACCCGTAAAACATAAAAAATCGCAAACAACTGTATCAGCTGATAATATAATTCCAATGGAATTCCGACTTCCCGAAATCGAGTTTATTATAACTTCTGTATCCGATTGGGCTTGTGAAACGTAAGTAGGTAATCACCTCCATCAGTTATATTAATTTATTAATTTAATGATTAGTAAATACGAATTACTCTTCATTAAATTAGCAAGTCTACCTTTTGTTTCTTTCAACGTTTTCAGGTATTGTAGCGCTCGTTGATCAGAGTGAACTTTGAATCTTCTTTAATCAAGGTACCATCGCAGCGAACCTGGCGGTATGTCCAACTAATCTGGATTTTTACTAAGGGATTGACTACATGATGCTATGTAATTGTGAGATGCGAACTTACGAGCATCCAGACCATCAAAGATCAAACTATACACATCAACTAATCTATATTGGATCGAACCTACCTCCTACCACCCGGTTTGCTGCCATCGCTATTAAAATCTGGCCTGACCCCATTGTCTTGTCTATTTTCCCTAATTTTTCTAAACATGCGTAACCAAGGCTTCCTAACAATTACGCAGAGTGTCTCATTAGATAGGTACCAAATTGAAGAAATAGTAAGAGCATGTTTAAGTTTGTAGAAAATATTCAAGCAGGCACTCCATAGGTAGGCACATATCGAAATGTAGTAAAGCATTGTATAGTACATTTTTGTAACATTATTAAAATAACCATTATCAATAAGAGTTAAGCATTGAAACATTATTTGGAGCACACAAAGAACAATGCATGAAACGTCACTTTTTCGACGAGAGCAAGAGACTGTTACGCATTCCTTTACTGCACGAACATGGTAGTTGGGGTTTTAGGGGGTTGTTGAAACGAGGTGAAAAATGCCGTTCTGAATTTCGTATCTACTCAAGCGAGGCAGGAGTGTAAACGGGCGAAAACACTGAACCAAATATATGTTTGTAAAAGAAAATTCCCACAAACAATGAAGATGCAAAGCATCTGAAGTGCGAGAGACACGGGAAAAGTGCATAATATACGGAGAGCTTTCGTCTGCTAATCGAATCTAGCCTCATCTACACTGTTCGCTTTTTTCCTAATCAACTTCAAGCACAAATTTTCAAGCCTCCGCCTTTGAGAGAATAAAAAAAAAGTGTGTATGTGTGTGTCTGTCCTGTATTCATAAATCGTTGTAACAAGCGTAATTTCCACAATTTTTAACCGATTCTTATGAAATGTTCATGGAATGTGCGGGTTAGGGTGTAGATGGTCTCCTTTCAGTTCTGTTGTTCCCAAAACAATACTTCACTCAGCGCAAGCGCAAACTTAAATTCAACCATGCATTATTTTCTGACGTCCCCACCGTCCAATCTCGGAGAGAGATCGATTTTAGCATTCCCTAGCAATTTCAACATAATCCAATCATTAGTTGCAACTGCCCATGCGCGAATGTGTATTCCTTTAAACGAAACTAATTATAACCATTTTCATCCGGTTTTTGAGATTTTCAGGGAATATGCGGGTTAGGCTGTAAATGGTCCCTTATTAATTTCAAACTTCTCAAATCATTACTTCATCCTGCGTATGCGCCTCGACGTTCAATCTCGCTCAAGCTTGGTGCATAGTTGGGGGACGATGGTTTGATTTATCCATATTGATTATAACATGATTGCATTATTAGTAGCTCCTGCGCATGCACGAAAGTGTAATCTCAGGAACAAGGTGAATTTCTAGTTTTAATCAGATTTTGATATCATTTTCTGTTAATGTGTGGGTTAGGCTGTAGAGTGTCTTCTACCATTTTCATTTTTCTGAAATCATTACCACTCCATTCTGCGCATGCGCTAACTAAATTACTTTAAGCATAATTTTCCCGTTTCCTTTATGACCGATTTCGACGGTTGATGTTACCTACATCCTGATTGACTACCATATTCCGATATGAAGTTTTCAATGATTATTGAAACCATTTCAATAATCTAAACATTCATTTTATTTTCAGTGGGTACCTACTTATTTAAGTATTGTTTTACTGAGATCAGGGGGAGGGGGGTAGTAAAATGTAAATGTTTCGATTAATTGCAATAATTTTCCCTCTGCAGTTGCCTGTATCTAAGCATGTCAACCGATGGATCTGCAATTTGAAACGGACCTCCTTTGTAATATGAAAAACCCAAAATCAGTGCACAGTGATCAGATGTGGGTCCTCTGAGCCCTATTTGTTTTTAATCAACTTATGTTGCTGAAACCTAAAATGTAGCTCTTTTTTGGTGATCAAGAATACAATTACAAAGTATGGAGGGACTCAGAGCAGCTTCGGAATCTCTGAGACTAATTTCTTTCCTGATCGACTCACGGTGCTGCGATATAGATGGAGCTCTTTTGGGACTCCTCAGAAACATGAAACCCATCAGATCAGCTGAGGGTCCTCTTAACCTATATTATTTTCTTATCTATTGAGTCTTATTTTTTTTTGAACATTTACTGTGAAGCGTGAAATTGCGGGGACTTAGAACTGTAAAGGTGCGAATCTTTTTGGGAGGGACGTTGCACCATGTTCTGATCATATAGGGTTTAAAACCAGCTTGAAATGTGTAGTTCCTGACGTTTTTTCCAAAACTAGACCTAATTCATGATTGAACTAAAAGTGATCACGAAAATCCGACGAGAATAGTTTAAACATGATGATTTATTACTATTCCCCCCCCCCCCCCATTTACCTCCTTCCCTAATGAAATTTGAAACTATTAATATACCTTCCAAAACTTAACCAAATTCCTTGTTGGAAAAAAAAAATCACGAAAATTGGACGAGCATTTTTTAAAACAAAATGCCAAATGTAAAAATTGTAAACTTCATGATTTATCACTGTTACCCCCACTATTTACCCTCTCCCATGATGAAATTTGAAACTCCTGACAAAGGTTTCAAAACTATACTGGATTCGTAATGGAACAAAATAAGAATCACGCAAATCAGTCGAGATTTGTAACTTGGGCAGCGTTTGATAGAGCCGGTAATTATCCCTTCCACCCCCCACCACGACTCAAATTGGGATTGAACAAAGAAACAGTCTCGACAATTGATTCAGAATTGTGGCCTGGGGAGCGTCTCGCAATTCTCTCACACACACACACACACACACACACACACACACACACACACACACACACACACACACACACACACACACACACACACACACACACACACACACACACACACACACACACACACGCGCGCGCGCGCACGCACACGCACACGCACACACACACACCTATGGTTTTTTCCGCGGATTCAGTCTTATAATGATTTGAAACGGATTTGTATGAGATTTTTTCTTAAGCTTGTCCCTCACCCCCCGGATCAATTACAATAGGCGTCCCTCTTGTTAACGAAGCCTTGCCTAAGAGACATAGATTTAGAGGGAAGTCCTAAAAAACTCACAGATTAGGCCTAAAATTAATCAATCAGTTTAGGTAATGATATCTGAGTATGGCTTTTCAACAATGTTCATTCCCACTTACAACTGCTCTCTGAACACTAAAGATTATCCACAGTAGGTACACTAAAACAAGATAGTTGGAATAAAGAGTCAAGATATTCTTGGCAGTAATGGCATGTGTGAACCCACGATGGTTCCTGAGGGTAGAAGTTTCTTTATAAAGCGTCGCCGTCGGTCGTGATGAAGGTGGAAGTCACGCGAGATGGACCGCTAAGATTTAACGAGTCGATGGGGATGCGGGTGTGCAAGAGCTGCACAGCATTCCTGATCTCCAGCCTGTGATGTCAGGGAAAAGTTGTAACAGGCTGAAAGTAGAACTTAAAAGCGCAAATATACCTATACAATATGAATCCCGTTTAGAGGGAGAAAGCCCAAAACCATGTGTTCCAAAGGGCTACAGTAGAAATGAAAAATTACCAGTCGCGCAGGATGATCATATGAGCGAGTTTTTTTAGTTCTACAAAAGAAGTTCTTGAAGTTCTTCTGTACGTTGTATTTGGGTCATTTCAATTCTTTCTTTACTTCACAAGATACCAACCAAAAAATTACATGGCAAAGAGTCAAAATAAATGAATAACTCAAGCATGGCGCCAATAATCATACACCCACTTCGAATGAGAAAAAAATGAATAAATAAATAAAAATAAAAAATAAATGATAATAAGTAAGGGTATCGATGAAAATTGGTAAGATAAAATATGTCTCTCGCTCTGTATGGCATTGGTCGAACCGTGCCTAAGCCAGACCCAGGCCAAACCCACCCTGGCGGCATCCCACGAGCAACCCAGATCAGTTAAAGCTTAAAGAGGGGGAAGAAACTCAAGGAGGCCGCCCCAGAGCCCTGTCAGACTGACCCGGCCGACCTACACAAAGTACATCAAATAAAGATATCTACTATTAATGAAGTAATGGACTGTCAAATACATTTTATAAATTAGAAAAATATAAATCACAGCACAAGTTGGTTCTTTTATGAGTATTCCTTGGCTGAATGACTGAAGAGAACTTTACGAAATGGACAAGAAGAACGAGTCAGAACATAACACGGGAAAGGATCAGTAAAAAGTATCACAGAAAAAATATTTAAAAAAAATCACAGGAGCTGAAATATATATGTATAGTCCGGGGGCCCACCCCCTTTTTTCTAACTCTTCTTAGAGAAAAGGTTTGACCTTCTAGAATCGAAGAAATTCATCCCTTGGGCAAGAAAAACCCTTTTCTGACAACCAACCCGGGGGAGGAGGATTTAGGAGTAGGAAATTATTAAATTTTGAAAACTTGGACGAAAATTACCTCATAAGAGGGACGCACAAATTTGACGTCAACCGTTCAAATTTTTCCTCCGGAACTTGAAACTACCTAGTCAGACAAGATCAGAAGGGGCGATCAAAAGTCAGACAACAATTTAAAATTCAAAATTTAACTGAAATTTACCTCATAGGAGGGATGAAAAAATCCAACGACATTCAACTCAACTGATTAATATAAGTTGATATTCACTTCGCCAGACAACATTTCAAAGGGTACAACAAAACCAGACACCAAAATCTGAAATTTTTGAAAAAATCACCTCATAAGAGGGATGCATGAATTTGACGTCAATTTTTCACATTTCTCCTCCTGAACAAGAAACTACGTCGTCAGACAAGATCAGAGGGAGGTGAGGTTGGCCATTACCAATCTACTAGGGATCAAAAACACATACAGAGACTGTTGCCAACCTGAATTTGATGAATAAGGGGTGAGAAAAGTTGGTCGATAGAATAGTAAAAAATCTATAGGAGAAATTTTAAATTTTAAACTATAATGGACATATATCCGTTATGAAACTACCGGTAGAAAAACCTGCACAAAGACGTATTTCTCTACTTAAATACTCAAAATTCGTGAAGGTAATGAACTAATCAAACTTCTGGAGTGTTACGAAAGTCCGCAGAAAATGAGGTGGGCAGTGGTAACTTCGTCAAAATGGCAGCAATGAGCACAAGTATTTTTCATGGTGGTCTGAAGCCTCTTCTGAAGCAAGTAGGATGGTGAAATAGAAAAATCAGCTCCTTATTTTCCTCCTATTTCCTAATAAATGGTATAGACAACTCGTATGTTATTTTAGAGCGAATGCTTCTTCATCTGATTTTTCATTAACGTTACCTCCAAGTATTTTATCGTTCATTTTTCCAATTTATTGATCATTCAAGGTGTTATTTTGCTTTGTCATCAATCCTGAGAATAGGTATTAATCAACATTTTTCAAATGGGGAACTTGTGGAAAAAGACAAATTTGGTAGGATTACCTAGTTATTAATTTATTTGAACGTTTCTACGCCAAATTTAATCTGAATATTTCCTCAACTATAAACAATGAATTCTCCTTGAAACCCCAGCCTTCCAACAGTTTAATCCAATGAAGTGTATAATCAAAATTGAGGTGGAAAATAATGTTAGGGATCAGAAAAACATCGCTTATTTTAAGATGGAAAAAAATAATAAAATTTAAAAATTTCCACTCTTAATTTCGTCATAGGACGTGTGGCAAATCCCAGTTGAGCATTTTAGGTAGGTCCTCTTTCATACAAATTGAATTTTCAGCAACCTAATCCCATTTTCGGAGTATCACGAGCAGGTATCACGAGCAGGAGCAAAGTATCACAATCGACTCTTGAACTTTTTTTTTTTTTTTTTTTTTTTTTTTTTTTTTTTTTAAGCCACTGAGGCCGCAATGGCCTATTGTAGCTGGAGAAGGAGGCCGTATCTCCTCCCCATCCCAGATACTAGATCTGCCCGATACCGACAGCCCTGCCAAACCAAGCACTATCTGCCTGGTTCCGGCACTCCTGCCCGCCATCAGGCACTACCTGGGACCCGAGTGCTCCACACTCGGTAAGTTACTGGGTCGCAGCCTCATTCTGGCTTGGCGCCATATCACCAATGCCAGCCACAGCTGGGAAGTCAATCCTTCCCCACCACATTTTGGCAAAAGCGAGGAGAGTCTTAACCTCCCCCGTCTTAATGTCTTGGGGATCGATGGAGGTTCTGCTCCAATTCAAAAAGCGATGTTTTGCCAATATAGGGCAATGGCAGACCACATGACTCGCCGTCTCGTCTTCCGTCCCACAAAAGCGGCAGAGAGTGGAGTCTGATTTGCCCATTTTATGGAGATGGTATCTAAGTGGGCAGTGCCCAGTTAAGAGCCCCACAACCATACGCAGCTCTCTTCTCCCCAGGCTGAGCAGCTCCTTAGCTCTCTTCCTAGAGAAGTGAATAAATTGTTTCGCCTGCCTCAGGCCCTTGACATGGAGCCAGTGGGCAGTCCTCTTCTTACTCTCCCAACTGGTGAGCTCTCCGAGGAGAAAGCTCTCCGTAGTGGCCAGGAAGGGTTCTGGGCCCACAGGGAGAGAAGTAGCACCCTTAGTAGCAAGAGCGTCAGCTTGTTCATTCCCCTCCACCCCCTGGTGCCCTGGGCACCACAGCAAGGTAACCTTATTGTTCCTGGCAAGGGTCTTGAACCATAAAATTACGTAACGCTGTTGCTGATAATTAAGTTTGCCTCTGTCCTTTGCTGAGACAATAACTTCTTTTCAGTTCTTAACGAGAAAATTCCAAAAGGATGGTGAAATACTTACTTTAGGAATGTTGTTGAAAATTTCGAGTAGATACCTAAATACTCTTCACGTGCTAGCTCCAGATTGTTTGCTCCCAGTTGTTAAACGTACACAGTTATTCGAGCAATAGCTCAGATTTTTTTTCTGTCAACAACAGGACCAGCAAGTTTGTTTTCCAATGAACTTGGATTATTTTGTTTTAGGATACTTTTTCACTGGTAGTCAATATAACGGGCGTATGGTCTGAGGGTAGATAATCGCTGTCCTCTACATTCGATAACATCGATTTGAGATCATCGATTGTTTTGAAAGTGCCGTTGAAAACTCAACAACAATTAGAAAACGAACAAGGGGAGTGGGAGAGTACTCCACTAAGCCAAAGTTACATTTGTGATATCTCAAAATCATATCCATTAGAAGCAAGATCTCTTGAATGCGAATCGTAAAGCCAAGAAAAGTTGGAAAAATGGTAAAACGCACGAAAACGAACCTGTTAACCTGAAACATCTAATAAAAACAATAGAAAATGAATCCGTTGCACATTATCTGAATGAGCTGATAGAAGAGAAGGGGGAGTATTCTCTCTTTAAGGTTTATAAAAATACTCGAAGTTTTCTCATCTCCAAGCAAAAAAAAAAAAAAAAAAAAAAAAAAAAAAAAAAAAGACGCATGCGCCAGAAGTAGCTAGGAAAAAGCACAGTTTTTGTAGAACATTTCAAACATTACCAAGTCAGACACCGGAAAAAAAAACTCTATTAGAAAAAAACGGACGAATTCTAAATACCTACTACCTACCATTAACACTGAAAGAACTTAAAAATTAAATAAAAAGCAACATCAATCCAAAAAAGACGCGTGGCTAAGACTTGATAACGAGTAGAATAATGAATGAGCTTCCCCAAAAAGCAGTCCTGATATTGCTTCACATTATTAATACTGATGATTAATAATGTTAATAGCGTTGGCTAGAAGCTGAAGAGTTCTATAATATTATAGACCGGTTTGATGGTGAACATCTGCCCGAAGAATTGTTGGCTTCCGTTTAAAACATTTCAGAAGACCAAGGTACTCCAGAAAACGACGAAATTTGTAGTGAAAGCGAGAGTGACAAGGAGGACGATGGACGGCAAGAACTAACACTTCACAAATGTATCCGCTTAAGGAAAAAGTTGTTCAACTTTTGACCAATGATTATAAAATTAAATAAGTTGTAGCAATGCACCAATCCTTATTCTCATTTCAATATCCCGTTTTACAACGTCCGGTTTTTGAACGCATCTGCAAACCTAGTATGACCAAGTAGTCCAAAAATGTGAACGATTAACTTCTCCTTATGTTTTTTAACAGCATAAACAAATAGACGATTTTGGCTATCTGGTTTGTTTATATCTTTTGAAATTTTGTCTGACTAAGTGAACATCAGCTTGTGATACTCGGAAGATTGAATGTCGCAGGATGACTTGACCGAGCTCTCCGCTTTAGGATTCTACTCTGCCAATATCAACGCAGATTTATGACAGGAATGGCTGGAACACATCAACGCGTCAATTGATGTCAAGTGATGTGATTGGCTACCTTCAAGTTTTCCGCAAGCAAAAGCTGATTTGATTTATAGTGATGATGGTATTTGTCCGGGCGTTTGATGTGAGTTCATGGAGCAATGTTTGGCTGATCAACTGTGAAGCTCGTAAACTGCGTTAAAGATTTACGTCATGCTATTTTTAAGGTTGAAAGTAGGAGTAATTTCATCAATTCGGTTCTCATATGTTGTAATGATTATTTATCAAGGTTTTACCAATATATTTACATCAGAAAATTAAAACTCTCTATTTTAAATATTTTCATCTTGATTTTTAAAGTTCCAGTCTTGCATCATGATCGTATGAGCAAGTTTTCGTGAATTATCGTATATATATAAGGCCGGATAGAACGGCCTTACTAACTGCCATTAGATTTCATACATTTTTTTAATATATGAGATAATGTACCAAAGATAATAATGATTGTAATAATAATAATAGTAAACATTATATTTTATCTGTATTTATTTGATTTTTCGAATAAATTTTTCGATTCGAATTTTATTGATGTATTTCATTTTTTAGCACTATCGTGCAGTGTTTTATAAATGATAAGTAATAATGTAAGCAAATCTTGTTCGGCCGTAGCGCCGTATTGATTAGCAATATCTTATTTTATGCCCGATCTACCCCAGTTCTTCTACCCTGAAATCTTCTTTTGCAAAATTCATTGATATTAACCTTTTTTTAATTTCTTAACTACGTTAGAGCTGATCCAGCCTAATCTTCTCTCTTTGGAGTTTCTTTGGAAGATGTTTCGATGCTCTTTCATGTGCTTGTTTATGAATGACTTTCAATTTCACTTAAATTGAGTCGATATGGTTACAAGTTGATTTCTTTGTATATCAACAAACTCGTTGTTCCTTTTGCGGCCGTTGTGCCTAATTCATTAGCACTCGTTTATTCTGGGCCCCATCGAGACTAATTCTTCCCCTCGAAATCTTCTTTTAACGTCAAGGGACGAGGACATAGGTATGTACTTAAAGAATACAAAGATATTTATAGAATACAAACACAAACTCACAGAATGCTCATACTGACGTATAACTGAGTCGTGAAAAATGTGCTTTTTCATGAATAACGATTTATCCTCTATGTTTATTTATTCTCAGGTTCTTCTCCATGAAAGGTTTCCTTTTTCTGCATTTACAGTGCATTATTCTGTTATTATCTTAAGTCATTCTCGCAGAGCTGTATGTCATTCTTATTATGCTTTGAAATAATAACCAACCTTTGCCCACTGGGGATGTAGGTACATTGCTTGCCCACTTTGGCTATCGCTTCTAACTGTCTCCTCGCCGGCATTTGCCTAGGTGGGAATTCCCTAGCCAGCGGTCTTTGTGCTGACCCAGAGTATGGCGTGAATTTCCTTCCTCTTTGTGATTTTTAAAAACCGTATCTATCATAAAACCTCCTATGTATTTCATAATCTAATTGTAAGTAAACGATATTATAGCTCATGCTGGTGTAATAGTTGTCCACAAGGACGGGCCATCAAATTGATCTCATCAACGGCGAGATGAGTCAACGGGCCATCAAATTGATCACCGCGAGATGAGTCGAAGAAACCGAAGGGCTCTCTACGGGGATGAAATTAACTACGATCGGCATCGATGTTCAGCTGGATGGCGAGAAGAGAAGAGGTTCGGGAACTGCAGCAGGCGACTGGCCTTGAGAAGGTCGCGACAGGACATTCAACCTGCACAAGAGCCGTAGATCGTCCTGTTTCTTTGGTGACTGGTCCGCTTCCTTCCCCATCACTGCTGGACCGAATGACTGTGATGGAATGTCCTCCTCCACTGGGTTAAAACGTCTGTAAGCTCGCCACTACGGTGGATTGAACACCATTATCTACCCCTACCTACTACCATTTTTATTCTATTGATACGGTGGATATCTTAGAGTTCAACATACAACGCAAATACAACTACCTAAGCCTATTTTCAGATGCTACCTTATCTTTTTCTCTAGAAAGTAAAAGTTAGGAATAAGTACCAACATCGAACTATTATAGAAAGGTTTTAGATTATTTCAGTCCTAGAAAGCACTTCTAAGCTAATGACTGATTATGTCTAAGAAACATATTCTATTTCATATCCACTGTTTCATGCGAGTACACAATTACCCTGAATTACAAAAAATGGTACCCATTTATCAGAAAAATTAATCAATCAGTAAATAATGATTTTAAAAATGACTGCAAAGTTAGTGAGTAAGGCATATAGTTTCGGCGTACCCTTTTCATGAATAGGTACATAACATATTACATTGTTTCAAGTAATTTCCAAAATTACCATAGTGGGTTCCTATGGTTGAAGCCGATCAAATCGTATTTTCCGTAATATTCTCTCCGTAAATCTTTTCCGTAAATCTTTGAATTAGGCAACGAGAAAATATACTTGATAGATTTTAGTTTGTGCATGCACACAATTTGCCAGTGAGTCAGAAGAGATGTAGATAATTGTGACCATCTTCAGCCTTCACAGTTTAATCTCTGAAAAATTATTTGGAATCGGATGGAAACTGTCAAACTTGTCAGATATGCATGTTACAAGGATTTGAGATTCGCCCAAGTGCCTCCGCTGGTTTCAGCTTACGGCTTGCGTATGCAATTGGTCTTTCCAGGCCATCGATTTGCAGTGATAATATGGATATCCAATATGAAAGTTTCGTCTATGTCGGGATAGGCCAACACTCAGGTGGACACCAAGGCATTTTTCAATACCTGGAAAGCCTCCTGCTGTTCTGCTCACCACCGGAACTCCTCCCTTTTCCCAAGAAGTTATGGGGAGGCCGCTACGGTGGAGTTTCCCAGAACGAAGCCTCGGTAGAACCGCGCCAAGCCCAGAAAACTTTGTAACTATTAGGGGGGGGGGGGGGGGATCATCGCTGTGGTTTTTTTTCCGGCTCCGCACCAATCCCCTCCCTATTCAACCTGTGCCCCAGATACCGCAGTTCTTCCTGCAAAAATTCACATTTATCGAGATTAGCTTTCATTCCCACATCCGACAACTTCTCCTTGATCTTTCGTAGACTATCCAGGCGTGCCTCCTGGGTGGGAGAAAAAATGACTATGTCATCCGAGGTTCACCTGGCAATGCAATCCATCCCGGGTGTTATTCATAATGCGCTGATATGTGGCGAGTACATTTCTCAGCCCAAATGCCATATTTTTATATTCATAATGGTGTCCTTGCAGGGAAAATGCCGTCTACTCTATCAACTCAGGATAGATCGGGATTTGGTAGTGCCCCGAAATCAAATCGATCTTGTTAAAAAAAAGGCACTTCCCAAGGGTGGCAAGAGTACCTTGCAGGTATCCGCTTTTGTAACCTAATTCAGCCCCCTGAAGCCCGTACAGAACCGTCATTGTTGCCGCTCACCCACGGGTGTTTTTTTTTTTTACCAACACCACCAGAGCGCTCCACGGGCCCTCGGAAGGTGAGACGACCCGGTTCTTCAGCTTGCTTTAAAGCTGCTCCACAAATTCTCCTCGAAGCGTGTGCAGTAGCGGATAGGGCCTTATGCTAATTGGGTCCGTTATGGTAGTGATGATCCCTGATTTTCAAGCGACATCCCTTTACATCAGGCTTCGGGAATGACTGCAAATATTCGGTAAACAATGGGCCCAACGGGCTAGAATCCTCCCCATTGAGCTCCTTCAACTTCTTCTCGAGGGCTCTCGTTCTCGTCCTGCCCATCCTCC
Source organism: Adelphocoris suturalis (assembly GCA_030762985.1). NCBI lineage: Eukaryota > Metazoa > Arthropoda > Insecta > Hemiptera > Miridae > Adelphocoris > Adelphocoris suturalis. The sequence goes on from CM061040.1 coordinate 38,150,778, forward strand.
ATCCAATGCTCCTAAGGGGTTAGCTCCTTCTCAGTTGCCAAAGGTATCCCCATCTGGTTCCTCCACGCTCTCCTCATCCATATTTCTTCCCTTGTTCCGGTGCTGTCTGGACGATGGAACCAGCTGCTCGTATTCTTCACTCCTGAAGTACCTTCGTGTTCTTTTGTGGCTCGCTTCTGACCCTTCTGAAGTAAACAGTGGCTGTTCTGACCCGATTGGAGAGTGGTGTTTATATAATGTTGGCCCTTCGAGGACTTGATGGCCTTGACTTGTTTCAAAAGTTTCAGTTCATCAAACTCCTCTTTGACAAATAACCATTGTCGGAGTTCTGGCTCGTTACGTGAAGCCAATGCACCGGTGGCTAGTAACGCGCACTCGTCTGTGGTTTTTCCTCGAAAGGCTGAACGCATTTTGGAGAGATTCTGCGATATAAATCTCTCTAAATCCGGCTCCTTAGATGTTGCTGCCCAATAAACGATTGAAGATGGAGTTTCAACTCTCGTGAATTTACTCAAAAACTTTTCCTTAAAGCCTTCCCATTTGAGGTTGGACTCCAACACATCTATCAACCAAGCTTGTGCGGTGCCCTTCATTGCCTTGGAAATAGCACAAATTAACTCAGCTTGGCTCGGATGAGCCTCTGCCATTCCGACGTCAGCAGCGAGAACCCATGTTCTGGCATTGGTTAAAGTTGGTTCAAACCTGGTGAACTCAAAGTAATGACCTTTGATTGTTTGGGTTGTACCAAGTTGGACAGCAATCCAACAAGATCGAACTCAGTTAAAAGAGCAAGTATCGGAGGGAGAGGTACCTCTTCCGGTTCGGCCTCGATATCATCTTCAACGGTGTCAATAATTTCTGCCATCGCTTCCATCTCTTCCATCGCTTTTGATGTAGAGGAACCCAAGGTGAAATTTGAAACAAAAACACACAAAAGAAAGCGTTCGTACACTAGTTAGTAAACGACGGTGTGTTTGGCACTTCCTAGTCACAGCACTTCAGTTCGATTTAGAGAGCGTGTGGCTTAAGAAAATCCCGCTTCTGATCTAGAATTAATAGTTAGTGTTTATGATTAGTGTTGACACTATGGATTAATTGAATGAAAAACACCACCTTTCGGGTCTGGCACAAAGCAAAGTAATTTTATTTTCTGATTGAACGTAAGTTTTTCTTCTTCTTCAACTAGCAATAATCGCACCTCAGTAAGCTTTTATATTAAACGAAAGACGATCGAATTTCCGGGAAACGCAGACATTGGAAAAGTAAATAATTATGGGGTTATGACAACCTGGGTAGAAGGTTGGATGACTCATAAATTGTCCGCCAAATGAAGAATGGAATTGGTAGGTATACCGAATTATATGTATATATATATATCTAATATATATATATATATATATATGTAACTGTAAAAGACCGAAGTGCGATAAATGTTAGGATTCACCAGAAAATCATAGCATTTCCCGATATTGTTGGTGAAAGCCCGAAATTATATGAAAAACGGGCATTTACCGCTTGACAATTGGTTAATCTTAGGATTAACTGACCAATTTGGTAAACGCCCAAAAAACCTTGTGTGATTGAGGCATTTTGGACTTTTACCAATCTCTCTTGGCAAATGTGCGGATTTCCCACGGCTCGTTGGTAAATGCTACAGAGGCTTGCATGTAGAGGCTTGTATTTCTTTGAAGAGATGAGCCTTCGTATCGCTGTTCGGAAACAATAATTGGTCGGTGGCCAGGGTTTCTAAAAATGCAATTGTTTTAAAAAGTGTTCCACTAGAAAATGCCTCTGCAAGGCAGCAAATATGAAGTGCAACTCGAAGTGCCATAATTCTCTACCTTGTTGCAACAAGTAATTTATTATAAGTTCCTTGCTATCATTTTACTTGATTTTACTACGTGAAAATGAAGTTTGGAAGTTTACAAAGTTAGTACCGTTCACCTTTCTTTTAGCTTTTATCGCCTAACGCTGGAAAATGTTAAGATTTACCACAGTCGGTTGGTAAAAGTTCGAAACACGCTCTCTAACTGAAATAATGCTAGCTTTTACAAAGCCTCTTGGAAAATCCTAAGATTTACTGGGAAAAGTCCGATTTGAGTGCCAACACTGGGCTTTTACCAACAATAATGCGGGATGCTAAGATTTTCTGGTAAATCCTAGCATTTACCGCATTCCGGGCTTTTACAGTAATATATATATATATATATATATATATATATATATATATACATATAATAGGTGTATATATGTCGCAGCCGTATTGTGAAATCAGCCTTTTTACAATACGCCGCATTTTCGTAATAAAAACGTTGGAATGACAATCAGCCTGGTATTTTTTAGCCTTTATGTAAAGATGCTGGAAGAGCTCAACTTTTTTGCAAAACCAACCTATTCTATTTGACAAAAAGGCTGATCGTGATCCGCCTTAATTTGGTGGTCTGGATGCTCGTAAGCTCGCATATAAAGAATGCATAACATCAAGTAGTCAATCCATTAGTAAAAATTCAGATTAGTTGGACATATAGGTCAGAATTATGTGTACCATCGTTTGTCAATCCAACATTTTTATTACGAAAAGGCGGCGTATGGTAAAAAGGCTGCTTTCACAAAAAGGCTACGATATATATATATTTATATATATATATAAATATATATAGGGCCCCCGGACCCCCCCATTAAATTGCTCGCTTCGCTCGCAAAGTGTGGTATATAGGGAATGTTGCTCGCTTCGCTCGCAAAGTGTGGTATGTAGGGAATGTTGCTCGCTTCGCTCGCAAAGTGTGGCTGTATACATGGAATGTATTACCATTGAAACATGTAGGGGATGTTGCTCGCTTCGCTCGCAAACGGTAGATCTCTAAGGGTAGGTTTAACTTCTGTGGGGGATGCTGCTCGCTTCGCTCGCTTGAGGAAGTTATCCTGCCCACCCAACTTGGCAGACGTTAATTAAAATAGAAATTAAAAATTTTGTCTAAAAAATAAAAAAAATTTAGGGGTGGACTACCCCTAACATTTAGGGGGATGAAAAATAGATGTTGGCCGATTCTCATAGATACCGGATAAGCACAAAAAATTTCATCAAAATCGGTCAAGCCGTTTCGGAGGAGTATGGCAACGAAAACTGTGACACGAGAATTATATATATATACTAGCCGCTCCGGCTCGCTCCGCTCGCCTCCACGTCCAGCCGGGGGGCCAGCCCCCCGGACCCCCATTAAGTTGCTCGCTTCGCTCGCAAAGTGTGGCTGTATACATGGAATGTATTACAATTGAAACATGTAGGGGATGTTGCTCGCTTCGCTCGCAAACGGTAGATCTCTAAGGGTAGGTTTAACTTCTGTGGGGGATGCTGCTCGCTTCGCTCGCTTGAGGAAGTTATACTGCCCACCCAACTTGGCAGACGTTAATTAAAATAGAAATTAAAAATTTTGTCTAAAAAATTAAAAAAAAAAATTAGGGGTGGACTACCCCTACATAGATAAGCTACCCCTAGATACCGGATAAGCACAAAAAATTTCATCAAAATCGGTCAAGCCGTTTCGGAGGAGTATGGCAACAAAAACTGTGACACGTAAAAACTGTGACTTGTAAAAAGTCGTACGCGTTACAGGAAAAACTTGCCCCAAATATGAACTTTCCAAGGGAATAGGTAATCAATTTTTATTTTACTAAGTTAATTGGGGGAGAAAGGTATGTTTGTATATCGACAATCGTAGTTTTTTCTATGAAATCGAGGGTTTTGTGAAGAATGACACCCTAAGAAAATACTAGTTTGGGGTCGGTTTCTGAGTATTTTTTCACACTGAATCGAATGGTAACACTAGCAGATTTCTCCAATTCCGTTATATAACCGAATTTTACACTTTAACAAGTTTTACCCTTAAAACACGTAAAATTGAACATGACAAATAAATTAAAAACTAGTTAGTTAAAGTGTACAAAAAAAAAAGTGTCGCGAAAAATTCCTTGACCCCCAGCCGAAAGACATATCCATGTCAAAAAAAAGTAGGTACCAACTGGTAAGCAGTAGGTACTGGACATATCCATGATCTGCCTCTTTTTCAACTGAGAAGTGTCGCTGTTCTGTAGGAGACAGTGTTTTCGAAATCAAGCATTTTAATTCCTCCCTTCATGGGTATGTCTAGTACCTACTGCTTACCAGTTGGTACCTACTACTCAATTGTATACCAAACATGTACCTAGTGCCTTCTTTTCACAATATTATTCCATTATGGTTACAAAACAATATTAGTTTTTAACTTAGAGTAATAAATCAGCATTCTTTGACACTATAATGGCTTAGAGGTCATGAAATGTCCTTCCCTAGTAACGCCTTGGTTGTACGTGAAAATCAATGGAAAATGTGCGGTTGGGAAAAAAAGTGTCGGTCGGGAAAAAAAAGTGTCGCAAAAAATTCCTTGACCCCCAGCCAAAAGACATATCCATGTCAATTTGTTTTAATACTTAACGCACCTTACAAGAACGGTAATTTTCGAAAAGTGAGAAATTTTCGTGTTTAGTCCATTTTTTCGCCCACGTGAACCACTGTAAAAAGAACTCAAATACGTCATGGACATAGGAAATTTAATGATCTTTCCAACGGTTTCCTCAGATTTTAATTTACTTGATATGGAAGGGATATATAGCTGATTTGTTTATGTAAGGTCGAAAACAGGAAAAAAATCTTAAATAGTGAATAACTCGGAAACAAAGACTCTAAAAATTATTCCGCTCTCGGTTGGAGCTGATAACCATGAAGAAGCGCGATTCATTCTGTTTTGGCTCATGTCGGAGCTTGATATCAGTGGTCTTTCTCCTTGTTTGAGAAAATTATAAAAACATCGGTCAGCCATTTTTAAAGAAAAACTTATAAATCAAGCATTTTAATTTCTCCCTTGATGGGAAAAACAAAAGATCATGGATATGTCTAGTACACGAGACCCTCTCGAACGATCAAGTTTGTCCCCCACCCCGGCAACTACTTGGAACCGTTCCCTACAAGAAGAACTGTGAGTTCTTCAATTCCGTTCAACCTGTTTAGTGGACATGTAGGTCGGAATGAAGTGTATAGTTTGGTGGTCTGGATGCTCGCAAGCTCGCATCTCAAAAATACATAACATCAAGTAGTCAATCCCTTAGTAAAAATGCAGATTAGTTGGATATGTAGATCAGAATGAAGTGTATAGTTTCGTGGTCTCATAACACAATCACATAACCGTTTAGAAACGTAAATGTGACTTTTGGTTTGTGACACATGAGCTGCTCCGCGTTGAACGGAATTGAAGAACTCACAGTTCTTCTTGTAGGGAACGGCTCCAAGTAGTTGCCGGGGTGGGGGACAAACTTGATCGTTCGAGAGGGTCTCGTGTCTAGTACCTACTCCTTACCAGTTGGTACCTACTACTCAATTGTATACCAACCATGTAGTGAATTCTTTTCACAAGATTATTCCATTATGGTCACAAAACAATATTAGTTTTCAACTTAGAGTAATAAATCAGCATTCCTTGACACTACAATGGCTTAGAGGTCATAAAATGTCGTGGTAAAATGAGAGCATTCCAAAAAGTGGCGAACGATTTTCCTACTATGAAAACTATGGGAGTTACTCTTCCCTAGTAACGCCTTGGTTCTACGTGAAAATCAATAGAAAATGTGCGGGTCGGGAAAAAAAGTGTCGGTCGGGAAAAAAAAGTGTCACGAAAAATTCCTTGACCCCCAGCCAAAAGACATATCCATGTCAAAAAGTCTAAGGGGCAATTTTTGCCAGAAATGAGCTCTAGAATCGACTCTACTAGTTTGTGCTACCCCTTGAGTGTGTGTATATATATATATAGATTGGTAGGTAGGTTTTTCCGACTGTATTCTATAAAATAATTTGAAGTTGGGGGATCTTGAGGTTCAGTCAGACTGACTGAACTACATGATCCCCCACCTTCAATTATATATATATATATATATATATATATATATATATATATATATATATATATATATATATATATATATATATATATATATATATATATATATAGATGTGTGTGTGTGTGTGTGTGTGTGTGTGTGCGCGCGTGTGTGTGCGAGTGTGTGTGCGTGTGTGTGCGTGCGTGCGTACGTACGTGCGTGCGTACGTGCGAGCGTGTGTGTGTGTGTGTGTGTGCGTGCGCGCGCGCGCGTGTGTGTGTGTGTGTGTGTGTGTGTGTGTGTGTGTCAGCTGCTGCTGACCTGGACTTTGTCCGGCGGCTGTTGTTGTGGTGCGATCGAGCAACACGAACTGCTCTGAATCCCCCATTTCCTCTCAGTGGATTGAATGGGCTTCAGAGGGCATTGGAGCCCGCGACTACCAACATTTTCATGCCGTTCGTGTGGCTACATTAGCCACAGCTGTGAGGTGTTCTAGAGGTAGTCGTGGGACAGTAGCCTCTGCCGTGCCTGTCGGGGTAAAAATGAGAACCTGTATCATGTGGTGCAGCAGTGTCCACGAACTCATGGTAACCGCATTCTGCGTCATGATGCGGTTGCCAAGCAGATAGCAGGTGCTTTGTCATCCAGCGGCTGGGATGTGGAGAGAGAGAGAGACTGTACCATATGCCGAGTGACCAGGGCAAGAAGCCAGATATCGTTGCCATCAAGCCCGATGGGTCTGCCATAATCCTGGATGTCCAAGTTGTATCTGGCAGTATGGACATGGAGCAGACCTGGAGGGCTAAAATATGTAAATATGATAGGAACGACCTGCGGCAAGCGATATCTGAGCTAAAAGGAGTGGCGCCTAATAACATCAAGGTCATGGCCGCGACGGTGTCATGGCGCGGGGTGTGGTGCGGGAAAAGTGCCACGGAGCTTCTCGAGTTGGATATCTCGGCAGGAGTGCTCCGTGGTATCACCACCCGCGTCCTTCGGGGCTCTTAACCTAATTGGTGGTCATTCTATAGGGGCACTTCTTTTCATCCCTCTCTCCCTCCTCCATCTTCCTCAACTTCCCTAATCCCTAGAGCCGGCGTCGGGTAAACCTGGGCGTCCTCCCCACTTTTTAATTTAGTTTTTTCGTTTTTTTCTTAATGACGTGCCCCCTCCGTCTTTGAGGGGAGTTTTCTAAAAAAAAAAAAAAAAAAAAAAAAGTATCAAATCGGATTTCAATTAAGATAGTATTTTAGAATTAGTATTTTAACATTTTTGGAGACACTGCAATAGGTAGTTTCATTTTGACATTGAAAATGTCTTAGTCGACAGGTCAACCGGAAATTTTGTAACGGAAATTTTGTTACGCAAAGAAAAAAAAAAAAAAAAAAAAAAAAAACGGACGGTGGACCTACGGATCAACAGTCAGATCATTTAATAATGATTAATTTTACACATTAATAGTTCATTATGGTTACTTTGCAATATTAGTTTATAACTTAGTGTAATAAATCAGCTTTCCTTGATGCTACAGAGGCTTAGGGATTATGAGATGCTGTGATAAAATGAGAGCATTCCAAAAAGTGGCCAACTATTTTCCTGCTATAAAAACTAAGTGAGTTAAACTTCCCTAGTAAAGCATTGGTTGTACGTGAAAATCAATAGAAAACCCCACCGCGACGTGACGAAAACAAATGGAAACGTCCTCTTAATCATTATTAAATGATAAAAACGTCACGCAACCTATAAACTAGTTAGGTGTTGTTATGATTGTGTATACTAGCAACTGTGTATACAGCTGGCTAGTGCTCGAAACAAAATTCACAAAATGAAGCCGGATGAAACTGCTAGTTTACCATATATGATCAAATCACTTCTGGGGAAACCATTTATGGGTAAAGTGAATATCGATGTGCTCGATGGTCTCGTTAATGGTGCTATGGGAACATTGCAATACATAGAATATGGTAATGAACCGAATGATAGAATCAAACGGTTGTGGCTATAATTATGTGTGTCGCTAATTATTTTATGTTTTCTATTTGTTATTTTATTCAAAACAATAAAAAACATTGGAATTACTGAGACATTTTCAATGCTCATAAGCTCTTCTCTCATAAGAAAGAAAGTACGAGCGGCCTGCCGCGTTTTTGCGTTAAAAATCCTCATTTTTACGAGAATTTCTCTAAAAAGACACCATCGCCTTCCACCCAGCATACAACAATCTCCTTGAGCGGTTCGACCGTCATTACAGGGGCGATTATGGCTGTACATCCCTATCGGCTGAAAAGTCGACGGATCTCCCCTCGCTTCAACTGGGCCCTTCTGAAGGAACAGATCTTCACAGTATGACATTTCAAATGGCCCTGAGATTGCTGGTAATTACGCCAAGGTTGCTGTATGACAACTTCACGGCCCCTCCGACCGTAGTCTTCCCGATGCTCTCCTCACACGTCGCTTACCGGAAGTTTGTCAATCCTCACTCAAAGATCTATATTATTTAAATATTTACATCGTTGATAAAACTAGCTTATGGGAAGTTTGTCTACCCTCACTACCCCACCCCCCCAAATCACCCTTTGGTGATTTCATCAGCATATTTTTTGAAATTTTACCGATTTTTTGTGCTCAAAAAGTGGTGCCCAACGAACTCACCCTTTCTTTTGACATGCTTGATTTCTTTGGCGAACGAAAATATTTTTTACCTCATTCCTAAGGAGTTCTATCGTCTGGATTGATATATATATACCTATATATATATATATAAAGCTTCATTTTCCACCAAAACTCGCTAAAAACTCCAACAACATCGGTCCATCCGTTTTGGAGTACATAGCGGACAACACGGTCATCCCTACACTAAGTTTTATATTAGATTGAAAGGAATAAACCGATATGGATTCGAGATGATTTTAGCCATCTAGGTATATTAGGTAGGTAACACAATCCAAGAATAAAAAGAAGCAAGAAGTGAAGTGCATTCTCATGTCTCGATTCCATTCTCGGTAGAGTTGTTGGGCCATCCAATGATCACGAAAGCAATAAGCTTGCCTTTTTCTTCTTGAGTAACTTTTCGTGAGCGGATCATAGGAGATTGGGCTCTTTATATCTGTGATAGCGGCTCAACCTCTTAGGTCAGTCGATTATTAAACTTCGTGCGATATCCTATTTACCGCTTATTGTTTTCTCAATATTTTTGAAGTAAATAAAACATATAGGCTGGATCGCGCAGGATAAATTACATAGGTACTTAGTGCACAATCTTGGAACCTCTTATTTTATTCTTTTAAGCCTACTATTTTCTTCTGTAAACACGTTGAAGTTGTATACATTTTAATAATATAGAAATAAATATACTTACTTTCATTACTTCCTAGGTATAGGTACCTATTATAATTCCACTTAGGCGCTAGGAACTAATCACGGACCATGATGGTACTATATCCGTTGATAGATGATATTGCTAAGAATTTAATGAAACCCCCTACAGGGTTGGCGTCCCTGCGGCCCCGAGCTAGCGTTGGTTCACCTTAGGTGATAGGCCTAGACGTTGATCCAACGTGCCCTCCATGTTTGTTCGTCTGATCTTCTGGCATCAGGAAACAATCGTGTTGGAACTAGTACTCTTCTCTCCCCCTCTTTCCCTTATTCCTGAGCTCCTTTCAGCATTCCCAACACGGTCCTCAGACAAACACATGTCACAACACAAAACTCTCATACTACACACAGGGGCGAGGCTTGTGCAACAACCTCTGGTGGCCCCCGTAATGTGGAGGAGGGAGCAGCAGGTTCGGTAGTCCTGTCGGTGGCGGTAGCTGTGGGTTCCGACACCGCCTCGCCAGTGGGCAGTGGGCCAAGTAACGTCCGTAAAAACCCCTCCAGTCCTGTAGTACCGGTTGGTGGCCTGGTTGGGATGTTGCAGGGCATGTGGGGGCCCCCTCTAGCCCCACAACGGACCAGCGAAGAGGCTATAATCAATAGGCCGGTGGAGGTAGCACTGGCCCCGATGTCATAAGCGACACCATTGTACACTACACCTAACAAAATAAACTCAGACACACACTCGTAAAAGTAAAAAAATGAATGATGATGCTGAATTGTCCACTTGCTCATGAATATTTGTGGTACTCCCTGAAACAGGGCTCCAGGCAAAAGCCTGGGAATCCTGGACAGGATGCCCAACCGGTAGACGAGTCCGTACGAATTTTTTTTTTTTTTTTTTTTTGTCTCCATGCACTGCTAGCAACGTTTTCGTTGTTTGGTATTGGTGTAGGTAATGATGGGGAAGAATACTAGCAGATGGATGTGAAATGATGGTGGGGCGACTGCTGGTTCTGGTGGCTCAGGCAACAACTGGGAGACTATCTGCAGGAGGAAATCATAGAGACTGAGTTTCCTTCCTCCACTGTACTTGTTGTACAAGAAGTGGAAATTGTTCAGCATCAGATGGAGGATGTGAATTCCCAACTTCTTGTACCAGCGAAGACTTTTGTTGGCTGGACTATAGTACAACAGCATCTGATCTTGCCTATCAACGCCTTTCATGAATTTGTTATATTGGCAATCAATTCGGGCTTCTGTTTTTCGTGGCCTCGCTTGTTTTTTACAGTGACTGGTTTGTGCCCAAATTCAGTCTATATGCCCAGGACTTCCCGCTTATCTTGTCATTTGGTGACACACACATTATCCGGTGTGTACCGGGCACACGTTTCCCCTTTTTTCAGTTTTGCTGAGGTCACTTCCACCAGGTTGCCTCTTCTATTCTTTTGTAGAGTCCCAGTGTTAAGCACTTGCCTTTCTCGTAAGCTTTGGGCCAATGGCACTGAATTATAAAAGTTGTCCATGAAAAGCGAATGGCCTTAGTCAAATTTCCCCTCCATGAGACTTTCAACAACTTTATTCGCGTGACCTACACCTGCAACCTCTGGGTCCTTGCTTCCTCCAAAAACATGAATTTTGAAGACGAACCCATCGGTTTCTGGCAGCACATAAAATTTCATGCCGTATTTGTGGCGTTTATTCTGGATAAATTGCCTCCGAAACAAACGGCCCCGCCATCTGACCATGCTTTCGTATATTGAGAGATTTTTTGGTGCATGGCACCAACTTTCCATTTTATTATTGAAAAAGTCAACCAGTGGACGAATTTTTGATGTGGGTTGTGAAGGATATTTTGCTTCTAAAAATGCAGGCACCTCAATGTTAACAAGAATCTGTCCCTCGACATGAACTTGGGGACGCTAAACTTGAACAGATAATGTCGTTTCCAGTAGTCGTTGTATTTTGGCTGTCTGATGCCCTGGAGGAATATGATTCCAAGAAACGTTTTCAATTCCTCAACAGCAACGTCCAGTATCCTAATTTTCTTACATTTCATAACAAAAATAGCAACCAACAATTCCAAACTGCCTATATAGAGATACAGCAAGGAGCCTAATATGAGATATCTCATATAAGGAATATATGTTAGTTATTTTTCAATTTAGATGGAAATATTCTTCTATTCACAAGTCACAACGAAGTATGTTATTTTGTTCTGCCTTTTCTACCATTGTACTGGTATAAATAATGTAGATGTACATTCATTTGGCTCATAGAGTAACATACAGTAAAGAAGCCATGGTGGCTATCTGTTGAAGCTGTTGGAGATATTACTTGAAGGCTTCCAAGAAATATGGTGTATCCAAAGGGCTTCTGAAGAGCAACCTTGGATTCCAGGGTGTTCAACTTCCACCTTGACAAGCACTCCCGTACTTCCTTATGACCTTAGCCCTGAGCCCTCAACGCCTATTTCGTCATCGTCATCCCGATCTGGTACAGCAGAGATCCCAACTTCCTCCTCGTGAAAGCTCATGCTCGAGAAAAGGAACAGATTTAGTGCCAGAAACTTGAAAGATAACTGGAACAGGCTTGGGAGAAAAAAAAGCAACACCCGAGGATAGCCTTAAAGCTCGGAAAAGTCAGGGTAAAGAGGAAACGGTTGCAGTTAGGATGAAAAAGAGGAAGAGATCAGTATCAAGCGATGAAGAGATTCGCAACAATGAAGAGGAACCGCTAGTTGATATAGTGATTGATACCAAGATTTTTATGAAGATGACGTCGAACGCACGTTCTGCAACTCGAAATGCTCAATCCATCTATGGTGAGAAATGCTCCTTAGTTGCCAAAGTTTGTGGTGGTGATGAAGAATCCGGGGAAATAAAAGATTTAGTGTTAAATTTTCGTCTTAATGTAATATAAGTTATGAAATTGCCTACTTCAGGTTTATTTTTATACAAATTTACATACTTACATTACTTATTTTCTTGACAATTTTTTGTACTTAACATTTTTGGCGTTATTTGAAACTATTACGTTAACAATATTTGTGAGACTTGAGTTAATTACGTGAATCTATTTGAATTAAATACAAGATTTGTAAATTTCTTGTTTTTCGGAATTCCTAATGAAGGTTGTCCTAATATGAGACAGTCTCATTTTTAGAACGCTGAGTATCTCATATTGGGCAACCTGTTGCCGAATTGGACAGACACGGATTTTGTCGTATGTTGATTTTTGCAAGCAATTTGATGAGAATTACATTGATAAATTTACATGATATTAATAATAGGTACTCAAACACACCGAGCTAACAATTTTTCTTTCAGATTATTCTTGAAACTAAGTACAGATTGGTCAGGGGAAAATAACGTTACATTTTCATTAAAATACTTAATTCCTTCAACTATAAATGATTTTTCAAAAAATGATGTATGGTGCGAAGGTATTTGAATGGTATTATATGCTGATCTAGTAGGTATTGAGTGATTATCTGTCTGTATAAATATTTGGGATCATTAAACTTAATTAGCTTGAACATCATTGTAGCAAGTGCCAATTCACGGCGTTCCACTATCTTTAACCATTTCAAGCGTGCATAATAACTTGTAACATGTTCGTCTAATTTCAACTTGAAAATAAATCGTACTGTTGCGTTTTGAGCGCATTGCAACATAGCAATTTTTTCCGATGAAAGATCACAATAAGCTAGACAAGCGTAATCAAAAAAAGGTAAGATGAAAGCCTGTATTAACTTAATTCTGACGTCAATCGGGAAATTTCGGGCAAACAACTTTATTTGGCGTAAACCACCATACAATCTACTACAGACTGAGGTTATTTGACCATTCCAACTCATTGTTTTGTCTATTAATATGCCTAGGCTTTTGACTTCATTTTCATAAGATTGTATATTAGCCCCTATTTTTACTTGATCAAGACCTATAAAATCCTGTAATTTACGAATTCGCTTGTTTGAACCTTTGATGATGGCTTTACATTTTTCAGAATTCATTTCTAGGCCATGCATGTTCGACCAATCGTACAACCTTTCAATATCATCATTAAGTGCAGCTATCATGTCTTTCAAGTTTTCAATAGAAGTTTCAATGTACAGTTGAACAGCGTCTGCATACAGATGATAATTACAATTTCTTAGAACCCCAGGTAGATCATTAATATACATACTAAAAATCAAAGTAGATAAAACCGACCCTTGTGGCATACCTTTAATTATTCTTCTACTTTCAGATTTAGCGCCTGACATATTAACTACACACTGACAGCGATCTTTCAAAAACGACTCAAACCATAATACAACTTTTGGACTAAAATTAAATGCTTTAAGTATGGCAAGTAATAATATCATGGTTAATACGATCAAACGCACGAGAGTAGTCAATTTGAATTAAAACTGTCAGTTTACCATTATCCATGCTTCGCCCAACATCGTCAAGTAAACCAATGAGCGCAGATTCTGTGCTGTAGCCTAACCTATATGCAGACTGTTAATCATTTATAATTTTTTTGTTTTTATTATTATCAGTAAGAATTTCGTAGATAATACGATCAAAAACTTTTCCAGCTGCTATTAATTTGTTGATGGCTCTAAAATCGCTTGGTTTTACAGGATTATTAACCTTTGGGAAAGGTAATGCTAGAGAATTCTTCCAATTAGCAGGATATGAAGGTATTTCAATTGAAAATATTCCATATTAAAGATAGCTAATTGTTGCAACAAGTACCTATGCTCTATAAAATCTATCACCCGATGATTTATCAATATCGGCTAAATCTATGTTAAGTTCGCCCATTACGTATAGATCATAAGAAAGCGAAATCAAATTAGACACCATACCGAAAAATTTGTGAAGTGCCCTGGCTTTGGAGGACGGTAAACTACTCCTATAACTATTTTACGTTTTTTGGATTCTACCTCCGTGAACAAGTATTCAGGTTCATGAGAATATTCAGATGGTGATTTATGAAGAATTCGATACTTCAAAGCATTGCTAATGAAAAGTGCCGCACCACCACCTTCTTCCTTTGTGCGGTCGTTTCTAGCCAAACTGAAATATGGTAGAGTGAATAATGATGATTGCAATTCAGACTTGAAAAAAGTCTCCGAAACAGCAACAACGTCAACAACATCCCCTTTAAACATCTCACAAAATTCGGCCCAAAGGCTAGGGATATCTAATCGATCATCGTTCACATGAGCGAGACGAATCAAATTCTTACTAGAGTGGCATATTTTACTTAGCTTCTCATTAATAGAAGTCATTGAACATAAACGTGGTAGAGTAAATCAAGAACATTATTGTATAAAATAGATGTAGAATACCTGAAAGAAAAAGAATATTGAGAGAAGAAAAAGAATCGAGACCCTCTCAAATCGTAAATTGATTAATAAGCTGCTGTGTAACATTTGAATTATTGAAAATAGAAATAACATACCTATTTAAGAACAAAGTATTTATTGTCCACCAGAGATTTGAGTACATACGTAAATATCCACTACTTGGTACTACAACGTCAAACACTCGACAAATCCAGATCACGGAGATTCTACGGAGAAACGACATGAATCGGCGGATCATTTTCTGTTTTCTCGAGATATATTCTTCCATTTCTTGTCCATGCAAAACTGTAACCATTTTGTTTGCGATATTCCTTGGTAGATTTTAGCAATTTTCGGTTTGTAGAGGTAAGGCTATTATTTACGTATATTCGGCTTGGTTCCCCTAGCATTTCACCAATCGACCTTGTGGTAAAAGGGGTTTTTAGAGCTTTTACAGCTTTGAAGAGATCAATCTTGTCAAGCTTTCGAATAAAATAAACTATAAGAATTCACTGAAAGTCAAATCTCTAACGCCAAGATCAATCAGAATCCTGCACAATCAGATGGTAGCCTGATAAAGAATCCTGATAATGAAGCCTATACACAACATGGTCCAAGGGCTACATTAACCCCTCACATGGAGACAGATGCGTCCAGTTATATAATCAATCAAACAGCCAGAGATATCGAACGTCTCGTCTGAAATTTTACCCAATCTCACCCTCAGGGTACTACGCTTACTGATTCCATTACAAAAATCCTACATCAAGTTATAGGAGCGACTACACTTGACATCTGCGCGAATAGAAGAATAACAATCGAACAAATATTATGAAAAATAACCAAACAAACTCTAACAACAATAATTGAATAAATAATAATAACAGCATAACTTTTTTTACAGTGAAATGCCAGATCTCTCGTTTCAAACAGAACAAGTCTTGAAAATTTTTTATCTGAAACATCGGTCGCAGCAGTTGCTGTTTCCGAAACCTGGTTCCATCCAGGAAGACAGTACCGCTTCCCAGGATATAACCATCTCAGACACGATAGGTCTGACGGTAGAGCAGGAGCTGATCTTCTTATAAAACATGGGGTAAGATATGCCCCATTACAAATTGCTATTCAGCTAAATGGTGTATTTATGGTTGGAGCCACCTTACATGTAAACCAAAGCACAACACTATCCGTTCTCTCAATATAGGTATACCTAATGTTCCTGGTAACCAAATATCGAAAGGTCAATGGGAAGTCTTATTTCAAAGCCTGCCTGATCCATGCTTGTTTTTGGGTGACTTCAACTGCCATCATTCTGCAGCAGGTAGATCGTTTACAGATCGTCATGGTGTAGCCCTTTTTGAAGCAGCCTCTGACAGTGATTTCTCCTTCTTAAACGATGGGTCGCCTACCCTTCTGCCTTCTGCAAACGACAGGCATTCATCTGCGGTTGACATTGCCTCCATAAACTCTAACTGGGCAGGTAGAAGACCCGATTGGAGTATAAATATGGATACAATGGGCTCCAACCATTTTCCGGCCATCATCACAATAGATTCAGAGGAGGACATTCATAATCCTCTTGCTCCTTACAAGAGATGGAATTTTGCTCGCGCAGACTGGGAAAAATTCCAACTATTCCTGACTCAACGGGAAGAGCAGTTGCAGTCAACTGCATTCACATACAACCATTTAATTCAACTGTTAGTTGAGGCTTGTAACCATGCAATTCCATTGCTTAAACCTCGGACCAGGAAGCCTAACAAGTACTGGTGGAACAGTGAGCGCGCTTTTGCCGTGAGGGCTAGGAAGAGAGCCTTTAGAGATTTCAAACTGAATACTTGATATGATACGTTCTGTGAAGCTCAACGTATGTCTTCACTTGCCAGTAGGACCCTAAGCAAAGCCAAAAAGGAAGCATTTGCGAACTTCTGTAGCAGCATCAACAAATCCACTCCAATTAAACAAATATGGAAACAGGTCCATACATACTCCAACGCTCCAAGATTTTATCAAACCACTTCAACAGAGTGTTATTTTTGATAAGCGTGGTATATAAATAATATATAAAGACGAACTCGACTAGACAAATTTATTGACTGACTGACGACGACATAATACTTTGTACAACGACGTCACAACCTGGCAGGAGTGTATCACTGCCTTCATTATATTTTTAGATAATTAGTTCGTAATTTAGTTAGCATTTAATATATTCATTTAGGATCGACAGTTTGATAATTAAATAATATTTATTATTATAAATAATCTGAAATATTATAACACAGAGTTTATGGACAGAAGAATTCCTCACAAAAATCACGCCGGACTGGGTTCATATACGGCTACAGGAAGTGAATCCTGGACAACCCAAGTCAGAGCAGAACCACTACATGTCACCCTTCACACTGAAAGAATTTGATGATGCTTCGAGGATGCAATCCAGCTCTTGCCCTGGAAAGGGCAGTATCCCTTACGTTGTACTGTCGCAGCTTCCAATTGCTCACAAACGTAAACTTCTTGACTTCTACAACCATTTTTGGAGTAGCGGTGAGTACCCAGATAGCTGGAAGGAATATATCGTTATACCTGTGCTCAAACCCGGCAAGCCGATTAACTCCGCAAAGTCATTCTGTCCTATAGCCTTGGCTTCGTGCATCATGAAAACATTTGAGAGGACGATCAAAGCTATGAAAGGAAAATGAAATGAAAAAAGCTGTATTTCGCAATTAAGTAAAAAAAAGTATACACAATGTACAAATTCAAAACATACAATAGAAACTATTCCCCTATGTGGGCAAATGCCCGTGTTAGGGAGAAGAGTCGTGCTGGCGAGCTATTTATTCACGAATCGAGAAATAAATAAATACAACTTGCGTTAGTTATAATTCAAGAAATAAATAAAAACAATCAATAAATACACTCAAGAAATAAATGGACACCAAATTGCGTTACCTATTTCCTTAGTAATAAATTAATACAATGTTATTATTACAGGTCAAGATTATTAATGAAGTACGATTTCAACAACTTATTTATTTGAAGAGGGTTATCAAATAATTTCTTTTTTAAATTCCACGGAAGCAAATTATATTCTTTTAAGCCCTTGTACCTATAGATACTTTGCGCCGCCGTTGTGCGGTATTTAGGAAGTACCATATGCCCCGACAGTTGAAATCGAGTAGGAGTCTGTGGTGTTGCGGGAAATTAAAAGAGCCCTCCTTCAAGATTTGTTTAATTGAAGCAAGTTTAATTAAGTAAATTGGGTAGGTTTAAAATGTTCATTTGTTTGAATAAAGACAAGGTATGGGCTAAATAGCTGCTATTGGAAATTATTCTAATAAGGGCTTTCTGAGTCAAAATTATCGGTTTCAGTGTCGTGGCACAAGCACTTCCCCAGGCTGGCAAAGCATAAAGAATTATTGATTGGGCAAGAGCAAAGTAGATCATTCTAAGATGCGATCTGGACAGCACTGATCTTAATCTGGCAAAAACATATATGAGCTTCCGTAGGTTTTTATTAACATGAGCCACTTTTTTTTTGCCATTTCATGCTTGATTCAAAAAATACGCCTAAATACTTAACATCAGAGCTTTGGCTTATTTTAGGACATGATAAGCAGAAGGATAAATCACAATCTGCTGTATGGACAAGGATGTCGGGCATGAGTGGAATCATATCATGAGGCTTGGAAAGATAGAATGGCAAATAAACTGTTTTTTTCAAATTGAGAGATAACTTATTAGCAATAAGCCACGAATTCACGATCTGCAGACCTCTCCCAGCACGGGCGTAAGTAGTTTCCCACCTTTCGCTGCTAAAAAAAAGCACCGTATCGTCTGCAAACATTAAGGGCTCACCTGGGAAATCCAAGTGCCCTAATTCATTGACATACATTACGAAAAAAATAGGGCCCAGGACCGTGCCCTGAGGAACCCCAAAGGACGTACTGCTAACAAAAGAACTCAGAGTACCATTTAGCTTGACCATTTGTTTTCTATTATCGAGGTAAGATTTTATCCAGTTATATTCTGCACATTTTATTCCAAACTTATGTAGTTTTTCTAAAAATAAGCTATGCGAAATCGTGCCGAATGCCTTACTAAGGTCCAAAAAGATAGCAAGAGGTTTATTTCCCTTATCTAGCTCTTCAATAATTTTGCAGTTCAGTGCACATATCGCGTCTTGCGTACTTTTTTGTTGCCTAAACCCGAATTGAGCCTCACTGAGAAATCCCATTCGCTCCAAGTAATTTACCAGTTGAAATTTATAGATCTTTTCTAATATTTTAGCGATATTGCTCACGAGGGATATTGGGCGATAATTGCCAATGTCCTCTTTGTCTCCCGCTTTGTATAGAGGAGTTATCACTGAAATCTTTGAATTATCTGGGAATATCCCCTTTTGAAAACTAAGGTTTATTAAATGCCTCAACGGTTTAGCAATATGATTTTTTATTTTTTTGAGAAGGTCACTGCCAATTCCGTCGTAACCCGGACTTGATCCACCTCGAAGCGATTCGATTCCCTTGATTACGTCATTTTCTGTTACATTATCAAGGTGGAATTCACCACTGCCCCCATTGCTTGCCTTTTCCTTATAGTTTAATTGTGTTACATTTTTTATTCCGGGAAGGACGCGTGCTAGCTCCGAGCCCACATTCACATAATATTTATTAAATACACCACTGCACCGTTCAGCATCCTTTCCAGCGTCTACACTTTCTCCATCAATTTTTAAACTACGAATACAATTTTTATTTTTTGATCGGTCAATAATTTCATTAATAACCTCCCACGTTTTTTTACCATTTCCTTCCACGCTCTTGAGCTTATTTTCATGATATTTATCTTTAGCAGAACGAATTATTGCTTTCAAGGTTTTTTGATATTTTGCGAAAAAAATTGTGAATCTTGTGTTAAAAGGTTGCTTCAAGGATACTTTATACAGCTTATGAAATTTCCGAAAAATATGGTTAATGGAAAAGCTCGATTAATATGGTGGCTCATATCAAGAAATTACGTACCACCGAGCCAATATGGATTCCGTTCTAACCAATCGACGATGGACGTAGTGAACCAGTTTGTCACTGATGTGTCAAACGGATTCACAAGAAACCACACCACTCTGGGGCTTTTCTTGGACATCTAATCCGCTTACGATGATGTAATACTCCCACTCCTACACTCTCAACTTCTAGCTTTCGGAATTCCTCAAAACTGCGCTACAAATCTAATCCGCTTGATTGAGGAACGGAATATCTAAGTTTGGTGTGATGGTCAACTCTTGCCTCCTCGAAGGACGTGGAGAGGACTGGCTCAAGGTGCAATTCTCAGTACAGTGCTGTGCTGTATATGTATGTAGCCTACCTTCCCGAAGGAGTGAAGATCACCCAATATGCTGACGCCGTATGTCTCTATTACTCGGATGCGGATCCACAAGAGTGCATTCGCCTACTAGATGAAGCCGATAGTGCAATCAATGGATTCCTCAATTTATTAGGACTCCAGATCCCCCACCAAAAGTCGGTTTTGTGCCCCTTTTCACGCAAACAACGACTCCCAATTGGAAATTCTATTACGTTGGGTGGAGTGACTTTTGATTGCGTCACTCAGGTTAAATTTCTGGGGATTACTCTCCCTAAAAGGCTCAGCTGGAATCCTCACATCCTCGCTACGGTTTCTAGAGTTGAACCTTATCTGAACCTATTGAGCACTTTCACCAGAGCTGATTGGGGAGCCGATCCCAAGATTGCTCTCCTTTTTTATAGGGAGACAATCCGTTCTGTATTCGACTATGGGTGCATGCTTTACGGCTCAGCAGCAAAAGCAGTTCTAGAGAAACCCGACAAAATCCAATACAGAGCACTCAGGATTATCATGAGAGCTCTAAGATCAACTCCCATAAACTCACTGTTAGCAGAGACTGGTGAGCCCCCCCTTGGGCCTCCGACGCAAGATGTTAGCTGACCGGTTCTTCCTCAACACCTTCAGTAAAGACCAAGACTTTATTCAGAAGATTACTCAATTGTCTATAGATAATCTCACTAAGCGGTACTGGATGAAAAAGCTATCCCCACTCATTTGTGAATGTTTCACTGATCTCAGCGACGACCTTCAATGGATTGCAATCTCCCAAATAACCTCCTACGTTTACACAATTCCTTTCTCCTTCTTTAAAAAGTCAGTCAACGCAGTTACCTTGCCGAATTCCTTCTACACGGATCTACGCACAAATCCGTATCGCTTCCAGGAACTGATCACCTCCAGATGGCCCAACAGCCTGATGATCTACACTGACGGGTCGCTTCACAACAGCCAAACAGGCTGCGCATTTTATGACGCCAGTAACAAAGAAATACGTTCTTTCAGCATGTGGAATAAAGCGTCAATATACACGGCCGAATGTTACGCAATCCTCTAGGCGTTATAATACGCTAGCATTCTTCTCACGTCCAACTACTCCACCATCCTGATATTATCATATTTCAAAGGAACCATAACCAAAATATCTTACCTAAAGGTCTCCTCTCACCTCAACCACATAGCAACCATAGCTATACAGATCCACCAAATCAGAACCGGAGGAAAGAAGCCACTCAAGTATTGTAGGAAACGATATCGCTGACGCAGAAGCAAAAGAAGCCGCCATGCTGCCTGAACCTAACCCAGCCAGGATCTATTCCCCAACGGATTTAACTCCTTCAGTCAAGGCCAAGATGCTGAGAAGCTGGAAGGAGCAACACCGGGCCTTCTGGCAACCGCTACAAGGTGCTTTTTGCACCACCCGTGAAAGCAACATGGATTGAGCTAGTCGCAGCCGTTAAGCCTAGGCCGTTTCATAGAACCATCTGCAGACTTCGCAATGGTCATTGGAATACCAATGTGTTCCAGTATTTGATCGGGAACACCGACTCTCCTCTTTGTCGATTTTGCTCCCATTCAGATGAAACCCCCGAACACATGATTCTTGAGTGCCCTATTCATGATAATGCCCGACTCACTCTTTTGCGAGAGCTACATTCAAAAATCCCCAGTCCGTTTAATTTGAACACCATCCTTGCTGAAAACGACGCAGACATCTACATACGATTATATGAGTTTATGCATAAAGTGCACATGTCAGTTTAATTTACTACTTACCTTAGCGAACAATATGATTTCATTTATTAGTATGTTATTTTGATTTATATATTTAATTGTTATTTCGGTTCTATAAACTTGTTTTCAAAGCCAATTAAAAAAAAAAAAAAAAAAAAAAAAAAAAAAAAAAAAATAGCATACCTAACTGGTTGGGAATTTTCCGTGGAGACCATGTATTTTAAAACATAGTAAATATGAAGTCATATCACAAAAAATTGATGCGAGATTTTTTCCCCCTTGAAAAATCAACTAGTTACAAAGGTTCAGGCCCAACATGTGCAAAAGGTACTTATCCTTTTCTCACTTTGCCGACGAATTGAAGATCTGGGTTGGAAGGTTGACCTCAGGTTCAAGGCAGTCGAGGCTGCTAGGAATGTGTCGGTCTCTGAGGGAGATATGAGATCCAGCTAGCGGACCTTGCTCTGTTCACCAAGATAACGGACACGTGCGCCCAGTCCTACCCATTAATTATTGTGAGTCCACATTCGCAACTATTTGCTGTGCCTATCTTTCGAAACACTCTACGCCATCTACCATTTGTGGTGTATACTGAATCTGCATTAGTATAAACATAATTATATGTATGCATGACGTAACGAAATAACAAACTACATGACAGTAGCTGGTGCCCCTATCATTTTGAATCTTAATGACGTTCTAGTTATGAACTGTTGAGAAGCGGAACAGAGATTGATGTTCCATACACGCAGCATGGCCTTATGGACAAACTTTTGTATGACTTTTTTTCCCCTTTTCGTTCATGGATTGCTAATCCTAGAAGTAGTATACTTTTTGGGGAACCTGGCCCGGAGTACTACATAGAACCTACTGATGTACCTACACTACATTGTCAAAACATACTACATGACCAAACCATGACGGTTCTGGGTCAATGTGTAGTGCATAGCCCTGGATTATGGTTCATATCAGCTGTCTATGTAGGTTTTTATTGTTTCAATCAGGAAAAAAATTCTACCAAGGTGAAATAAAAAAGTGAAATTGTTTTATGAAGTTTTGAAATGTTGCACTGTGGGTCAACCGAGAACAAAAATGTTCTCGAGGGGGGCCAGTGCAGTTGAGAGTTGAGCCATATCAGCTTAGCGACATCCGTTCTCTGCAGACGCTAGGTCAACAAATAGTCCGAGAGGAAAAAGCGGTCCTTCACGGAATCAGTCTGACTTGAGAATCTGTCCGTGGCTGATAGAATTTCCAAGTGTTATTTACCGAGGTGTTGGTGTCACTTTTAGTCATTTTCAAGTACATACCTACTTACACAAACATATCATCCATCAGATCCATTTTTATCATCCATTTATATCATCCATATCATTCATCAAATATCAGATCCATTTTTATTTCGAATTTATTCTAAACTTGGAAGTGCACAGACTTACAAACTTGAATTCGGGCGTACAGTTTGCGTGAGCAGTTTCAAGTGAACATTTTTACAAAATGGTTCATCAGATATGGAGTGAGCATATACCGCAAGGTAAAACATTTTTTTTAAAAGCTAGAATTATTAATAGTTTGCAACATATCCCCTGCCCTTCCCAATCACAGGATGAACACTGGACGTTGATTGGCTATTCATGACGTCTCCTGATCTATATAGTACAAATCGAATGTTTGCTAGACGATAATTGGGTATTCATGACGTCACCTGATCTATGTAGTACAAAGCTAAAGATTGGTTGACGCTGATTGATTGTTTATGACGTCACCTTTAGCAAGCAAGGTTATAAATATACATCAGTTACCTGATTGCTGTAGTATATTCGATACCGTCAATTTTGGGCTAGGTGAAGAAGGGAATACTTTCATGAGTTCGCACAGCTGTCCTTACGATCGATTGTCGAGTTTCGTAAGAGTGAAGACTGTTAAAGATCATTGAGATTAAGAAGGAAAAAATAACATTTAAAATGCCTTTTTCTGTAGACAAAATTTCCTCCGAAAAACGCCCTTTTCTGGGCGCAACTTATAAATATTGCGATATTTGCTCAGTTTATCGATCAAAAAGTCAATTTGCTCGACATTTAAAATCTACAACCATAAAAATAATATCGTAAATAATGAAAATAAGTTTAGTAAAGGATTCTACGATCGAAAAAATGAATTGAGAAAAGATGAAAGATCACTGTTGTAGCTCCGTCTGTCACTGTTTACGCTCCGTCTGCCCATTTCCCTGCGAAATTGAAGGGCATAGTTCTGCTGGTGGCAATTCCGTTTGATGTTAAAAATGTCTTCAATTCCTGAGATACTATAAAGTGAACCGATCAGAATGTACGTATGCAGGCCTCCCAAAGATATGATTGTATCACTGGATCACTGGGTGACAAAGGAGAGGCTTGCACATCGGGCTGACTGGTTGACTGGGCTGTGGGCGAGTCGTCTTGGCAAGATGGTTGATACAAACCCCGCTCTCTCTCTAACCACATGGGGCCAAGTGGCGGAGAGATACTGATGTTTCTCGGCCATCAGACAGCCGAACGAAGGCGCAGTCCGGATTTGCCTCGACTAACTCGACTTGTTGGACCACAGGCTCATATTTCGATTGTCGGTCAAATCTTTTCATCAAGACAGGGCCAGGAGTCAGCAACCAAGAAGCTACTGCCCATCCATGATGAGATCGCCGCTGATTCACAAACATTCGCTCATGAGGAGTTGCATTAGTGGTGGTACACAACAGGGACCGAATACTGTGAAGAGGGTTATCAAGCACAAGCTGCCATTGAGTCAATTTCATGTTCTGGCTTCAAAGAGCTAGTTGAACAGTCTTCCCAATAATACCGTTGTAACGCTCCGTCTGCCCATTTCCCTGCTAAATTGAAGGGCATAGTTTTCTGCTGGAGGCAACTCCGTTTGATGTTGAAAATGTCTTCAATTCCTGAGATACTAATGAAATGAACCGATCAGAATGTACGTATGCAGGCGTCCCAAATGTGCTGAATAATGAGAGAAGGTGTTTGATTACTGTAGACGAAGATACATCGCTGCAGAGAAAGGCAAAGGGGATACGAGAATATTTGTCTACCACTGTTGATATATACTTGTTTTGGTTTGAAGATGGAAGGACCCTTCAAATTCAATGTTCAATCTCTCGAAGGGAGAGGTATAGCTTTAATGAGGTGCCCTTCATGACGGGCATATCGAGGCTTGAGCTCTGCGCAAACTTGACATGCATGCAAAATTTTCCTGACTTCCTCAAGTGAGAAGGGAAGATTCTTAGCACGTAGCCAATGTAGCATTCTAGTAACGCCAGGGTGGCAGAGTGAATTGTGGATTTCTAAAAGCGAAGGTTTTGTCAATGCAGAACACACCCTTGAGAAGGCATCAGCTGCAGCATTTTCTATTCCTGGTCTGTAAGATATGTTGAATATGAAGCTAGCTCTAAACGCCACCTTATTCTTTTTTCATTTATAATTTTGTTCGCTCTTTTGGAATCAAAAATGAATGAAACTGCTTGCTGATCTGTGAGAAGCTGGAAGGACATGTCGAAGGAAATGTCGCCACTCTCGGACTGCCTATACAACTGCATATTAGGCCTCCTTTTCAACTGATGAGAGCCTTTTCTCAGATTCCGATAATGTCCAAGAAAAAAAAGCTACCGGTCGGTGGCACAGTGTTAATGTAGCTCCAATAGCTCCTTGGGAAGCGTCAGTCTCAACAATAAGTAGCTCATCTGGGTTCAAACTGACGATGGATGCTTTCATGATTTGGCGATTGATTTCTTCAAAAGCTGACTGAGCTTGTTCTAGAAGAGGGAAGCTTTTGAATTTAAGAAGTGGCTGGATCATTTCTGAGTACATTGGAATCCATCTGGAATAAAGAGCGAATAAGCCAAGGGATCTTTGCAGACCTGCTGTATTCTCTGGAAATGGCAGGTCAACAAAGGGCTTTATACGTTTCCGATCAGGACGAATGGTATTATTTTCAATTTCAAAACCCAGAATATGTATGTTTTGGAGACTGAATCTTGATTTCTCCTTGTTAATTGTCAACCCATACTTGGCTACAGCTTCGAGCAACCGAATTTAGTTGCTCTACAAGAGTTAAGTAGGGACTGCAATTTTACAGCAGTTACTGCAGACGAGTGACGTTCACAGTATATTCGTGACGCCTTCATCAGAGAAATACTGAACTCATCTATGAGACTAAGACTGTTGGAAAATAAAACTCTTTCATTAGACGAAGCCAAAACCCAAGCAGTATCCCTCGAGTCAGCTTTACAGCAGTCCAAGTCTTATGAAAGCAGTGATAGCACAATGAGAGCGTTGACATACCATACTCTGAACGCTTCTCAAAAGCAGCTAAAGCGTGAGAGCATTCCTCGTCATAAGTGCTAGTTTTGTGGGTTAGGTCGGCATTCCCGAACAGAATTTCCAGCGCAGGTTGCTAAATGCCGGGCCTGTGGTAAAATTGGGCATTATGCAGTAGTGTGTCAATCTTCTAATAAAGAATATCAAGAGGCATCAATATCCACTCAGGGCCGAGCATACATCAGCGACCCATTCATCTTCTGCTTCTATCCTTGCTGCTGCTGCCACATACTTGGGAAAAGCCACAGTACTAGCTCGTGTGAATGGCATTCCTTCTGACTGCTTGATTGACACAGGTAGCTCAGGTAGTTCTATTAACCAGACATTTGCCCTCTCAAACAAACTCTTGTTTCAGCATACAAAAAGCTCAGTTTTGATTACCTCCACGTCTCATCGCACTACAATAAATAGGTGTTGTTATGTAAAATTAGATCTACTGAACAACTCTTATTCGGGTGTACGACTTTTTGTCCTTCCTAATGTTTGCTCGGTTGTATTATTAGTAGGACATGATATTCTTCAGCACCATTCGCAAGTCAACATCACCTTTGGAGGTGAGAAATCACCGTTTTCAATTTGTGCTCTATCGGCAGCTTCAGTTTCTCCTGCTAAGCTATTTTCCCATTTGGCTCTAAACTGCAAACCCTTGGCAATCAAATCTAGAAAACGTCCAGATTGCGATGAAAAATTTATTGAGCAAGAAGTTCAGCAGATGTTGAAGGAGGGGATTATTGAAACAAGCCACTCACCTTGCCGAGCTCAGGTCATTATTGTAAATGAGGTGCATAAAAAAAAACGAATGTGTATCGACTATTCGAGGACCATCAATCGATTCACACATCCTGATGCTTATCCAGTGCCAAATATCGTTACTCTGGTGAGAAAAATAGCTACTTACTCTCGTTTCAGCAAAGTAGACTTAAAAAGTGTCTACCACCAGATTCCAATCCAAGAAAAAGATAAATCCTACACAGCCTTCGAGGCCTGTGGTCATCTGTATCAGTTCTGAAGGATCCCTTCCGGGGTCACCAATGGAGTAGCAGGTTTTCAGCGAGTCATGAATGAAATCATTCACAATGAAGGCTTGACAGGCAACTTTGCTTACTTGGATAACGTCACAATCTGTGGAGCAAGTCAACAGGACAATGATGTGAATCTGAAGAGGTTCCTCGAAGCTGTAGCCAAGTATGGGTTGACAATTAACAAGGAGAAATCAAGATTCAGTCTCCAAAACATACATATTCTGGGTTTTGAAATTGAAAATAATACCATTCGTCCTGATCGGAATCGTATAAAGCCCTTTGTTGACCTGCCATTTCCAGAGAATACAGCAGGTCTGCAAAGATCCCTTGGCTTATTCGCTCTTTATTCCAGATGGATTCCAATGTACTCAGAAATGATCCAGCCACTTCTTAAATTCAAAAGCTTCCCTCTTCTAGAACAAGCTCAGTCAGCTTTTGAAGAAATCAAACGCCAAATCATGAAAGCATCCATCGTCAGTTTGAACCCAGATGAGCTACTTATTGTTGAGACTGACGCTTCCCAAGGAGCTATTGGAGCTACATTAACACTGTGCCACCGACCGGTAGCTTTTTTTTCTTGGACATTATCGGAATCTGAGAAAAGGCTCTCATCAGTTGAAAAGGAGGCCTAATATGCAGTTGTATAGGCAGTCCGAGAGTGGCGACATTTCCTTCGACATGTCCTTCCAGCTTCTCACAGATCAGCAAGCAGTTTCATTCATTTTTGATTCCAAAAGAGCGAACAAAATTATAAATGAAAAAAGAATAAGGTGGCGTTTAGAGCTAGCTTCATAGCATATCAAAGCAATTAGCCGCATCCAAAAACACACCCATAACCTTCCTACTATAGTCTAGCTGCAATAAGATTTCCCAAGTAACCTCCATTACCGCATCTTGGGTACTTTTTCCACTTTGAAGGCCGGATTGATTTGAGGAAATGATGTTATTTTGTTCCAAACATCTAACTAGTTAATTTTTCACTATTTTTTTGAATCATTTTACTTATGATTGAGAGTAGAAAGATAGGTCTACATTACCTACATGGCCGGGTTTTTTACCCTTGCTTGAAAATAGGATTGATTATCGATTATTAGGAATATTTGGAAATATGCCGCTACTCAGACTTAATTTTACGATATGGTTAAGTACCGAAAGTACTAAATCCGAAATTTTCCATTCCATTTCAACTGTTATCGAGTCATTCTCCGGACCGCTTCCCCCTTTCAAAGATTTAATAGCCTCTGATACCGTTGTAAGCGGTTAAGAGTTGACTTCCCCTTCTTTTGTACAAACACACCTCACCTTTGCAGCAAAATACCAACGCCGATGTGGTCAGGACAATATGAAAATGAAAATATCTCTCAAGAAGTTGTTCTTGAACTCGCAACCTTCGGCGTCCGAACAGTAATTTAATGCTGTCCGGGAACGGAGGGAGGTTGGAACCTGTCCAATGTAGGAGTGGCTGGTTACAATGGTATCAGAGACGGTAGTGGCCAATCTGCGCTGATTACGAAAGAATTAATGGAAAACAGCTTCGAGGCTCAGACAAGGTGAAACGGAGGTTGACTGGATCATGCATCTATTTCGCAGAAGAAACGATAATAATTTATTGATCTATACGAAAAGTTGGAAATCACAACTACGAATCAACTTGAATTCTAAAGAGCGATTTATATAGATTTTGTTTATTTTTTATCATTTTTTCTAATTTTATTTTTTTTATTTTTATTTTTTATTTTATTTTTTTAAATAATGTTCACTAATGGTCCTTAGCAATCGACCAATGAAATAGGGGGGGATTGTTCCTTCCCCCCATAAAAAATAGGCAATTGGACGAAAATGAAGATATTCTACTAACTGTCTATCTGTCAAATCAAAATTGTAACTATAATTGGATTCCTTAAGATGCTTTGAAAATGTAGACTTACTCTTATTTTCCCTGAAGTCCTTCTAATGTTCTTTTTTTCTTTTCCTGAATTTCCTACCAGTTTGACCACAATATTCGTAGCTACAACAACATTTTAGTTTATAAACCCCACTTTTATCCTGAAAATTGATTTTGTCTTTAACGGAACGCTCTAAGACTATTTTAAGTTTTAAAACCCATTTCGTAACCCGATTTTAACATTTCGTTCCGACACGCAAATCTGCAACCACATAAACTAAAAAAACGTCACGGAAAATTTTTGCAAAGTCGTTGTCCCAAGTTTTATAGATCAGCTGAGTGGCTCTATTTTGTTTTCTCCCTAATGATCCCACGATTCTGAGATTTGGTATGTGGGCCGATTTTAACAGACATTTTCCCATAATAAGGTATACTTATCCATTGTTTTTCTTCTAAAGTTATATCTTCCCTAACCAGATTGTAAACTTTATCTCCTTTATTTTAACATGTTTAATGTTTTAGGGCTGGGGGTCGTTCTGTGAACTCCGACACGCAAATCTGCAACGTTTTTTTTTCTGATGATTTCCGCTTACAACCGAGTCGTTGCTAGGGAAATGGTACTTCGTCGTTTTTCATCCCACAAAATTCGTTGACCATTCGTTCGAAAGCTCTCGATTTATCCAACCATATTATGTTAACTACTGCGAAGTGCGTGGCCAACAAGCTGAGTTATGAGCATGGTTATTTGAATAATTGTGTACACTCAGGTGATCATTCTCAATAATTGATATTGTGAACATGATTGCAACCGCTTGTTAATTTCTGATGATTTCATTGAGTTGGTGTTTCGATGATTTGATTCATAGCAGGTGATCCGAATATTGCGATAACGGTTTGATTTGTGAAGCGGTGGTTAAATCATTTTAATAGGTAATTTCTATACTTTACACTCTAGGAAGCTGTAATTTTGTATGTAGCCTCTTCAGGACATTTACTTGACGATGCCCAGGGTCCGGATCAGATGAGTGGCTCTTAAAGCTATTTTTTATGCTTTACACTCTAGGAAGCTGTAATTTTGTATGTAGCCTCTTCAGGACATTTACTTGACGATGCCCAGGGTCCGGATCAGATGAGTGGCTCTTAAAGCTATTTTTTATGCTTTACACTCTAGGAAGCTGTAATTTCGTATGTAGCCTCTTTAGGACATTTACTTGACGATGCCCAGGGTCCGGATCAGATGAGTGGCTCTTAGAGCTAATTTCTATGCTTTACACTCTAGGAAGCTGTAATTTCGTATGTAGCCTCTTTAGGACATTTACTTGACGATGCCCAGGGTCCGGATCAGATGAGTGGCTCTTAGAGCTAATTTCTATGCTTTACGCTCTACGAAGCTGTAATTTCGTATGTAGCCTCTTTAGGACATTTAATTGACGATGCCCAGGGTCCGGATCAGATGAGTGGCTCTTAGAGCTAATTTCTATGCTTTACACTCTAGGAAGCTGTAATTTCGTATGTAGCCTCTTTAGGACATTTAATTGACGATGCCCAGGGTCCGGATCAGCTGAGTGGCTCTTAGAGCTTGCATACGAGTCTGCAACTAAAGACATAAAATGTCCCAATGTGTTGCAGACTCGTATGCAAGCGTACTTTGGTATGAGTCCCATCGGAAATATCTAATGGTAAAATAAAAATGTATATAAATATAATAAATTGTTTTGGTTAATTAGAATCTTTTCTTTTTTCTTGACCTTAAAAAGCTATATCTAATTTCTCCCTTGCGAGGGAAAAACATTAAACATGATTTAATGTTTTTCCCTCTCAAGGGAGAAATTATGAAATCGTTGTAGAATTTCAACTTTTGATTTTTTCCAATTGTTTCCTAAAATTCCCTAAGGAAGACAAATGGACGAAATACTATTGTAGTTTAAAATTTATATTTCCTCAGAACCTTATCTCATGTGGTATCTACGAGATCTCCTTCAAACCCATTACTTGCCGCTATGCTTTTGATAATGGATTTTTCTTTGGATAAATTTCGTTCACTCATTGGAGTAGGCAGTGCTCGGTTGATAGTACTATGGAAAGCTGCAAGTTTATGGATTAAAGGGTGATTTGATGAACTATGGATCGTTATATCGCTATATGTATCTTTTCTATAAATCTTGCTTCTTTGAAAAATCATGCTTCTCGTTTACCAAAGAGATAGACAGATCAAGAAAATTGAATTCATTCCCGCTGATTTCGAGGATGAATTAGATAAAGGGATCAAGCTTATTAATTTTTTCGTGAAAAGAATTTAGTTGTCTTTCTGTTCCCTTCCATATAATGATAATATAACCGACGTATCTATACCAATAGAGAAGATTATTTGTTGGCATTTATTTATAAATCTACCGCTTCCTCCCGCTTCTGAGAAATGAGTTGATTCGTGTTCACACAGGTACGGAGAAGCGATTAGAACACAAATTAGCTGCGACCGAGTGTTACCCTTGAATCTAGATCCTTTTTAGAGGAGGCAAACGCGTCTGTTTATTTACATTCCAAGTATTCGACTCAAAAATGAAAGAATTATACCTACGTGGGCCAATCCTTGTTGACCCTGTAACTCAGTTGTTACCACCACTCTCAAGTTAATAATCATGGTTTCTGTCTTAAAAGTACCGTATTTGACGTTGGTAAATATGTTATTATAAAATAATTGCGAAGTAGACAGTGTGACAGTGTCGTGAATTACCTTATACTTAGAGAAAAATGATATCATCGATGCGAGCTGGGAGAAAGATTTACGGAATGACTTAAAGAAGAATTTTTTCTCAAAATGTAATAGTAAGTAGGATTTTTCAAGCCGAAACAAGGTCCGTTTTTTTTTTTTTTTTTTTTTGAGAAAAACGATGTTTGGCTGAATGACTGTTTTTATGAATACAAAAATGTGTAGGTTTCTTTCCAAAAACCAAAATATTTTGGACGACCGAAAAAGGCTTTCGAGGACCTCTGTAAAAAGTCGAAAAAGCGCAAAGGGTAGGAATTGAGTGAATTATATTCAATTTCAGAACTCCAATGTATAATGTGTAATTACCATGTTGTTATTTACCAATACATTATTTTTCACTAAAAACCATGGTTACTAGGTGGAAAACTTACCTAATATTATTTTCTTGGTAGTTGACTAACTAACATCATTGCATTTAGCGTTAAAAAAAAAAAAAAAAAAAAAAAAAAAAAAAAAAAAAAAAAAAAAAATTGAACATCATGGGTTGCACTTGATTATTGTGAAAGTTGATTTTATGTCTAGTTTAGAATTTATCTAACACATAATGTTCTTCACCAGTTTTCCGTCAAGGGCAATCTATAGCTTCATTAGAAATGTGGAAAAAAGTATCTGAGTATTTGAGGCAAAATTTACTGTTTTGCAGACTTCCCGTATTTCGTCGTTAGGAACCAGTGTGCGACGTTACCCGGGTAAACAACTTTGGTAAACCGGACATGCGTCTACCTTTTCATATAAAATATTCAAGCGGGTGGGTTCAGGCGAAAAGAACTTCAAATGACCAATTCAACTATACCAAAAACATTTTGGTGGGTTGAGCCGAGTAATTTTTATTTGTAAAGATAAATCATCAAAAATTGATATTAGAAACACCTTATTAACTGCAAAAAAGTTGGTCGGGAAGAGCTTTAACGTAGCTTGGGTTATATTGAGTTCGAAGAAACTAGAACGCTTAGACCAGTACCAATTGTTAAACAAAAATATAAAAAAGAGGCATATTTTCTTTAAAAAAAAAAAAAAAAAAAAAAAAAAAAAATCTTCTGTTTACCCAAACGGGTTAAAATTTGATGAGGTGACTCTCTGGGACATCAAGAGACGACAAACATGATGGGCTTTTTTTCTGATCACCTGAGTAAACTAAATTCCCTCCTTTTAACTACAGGTATATGAAATTTAACAGGGAGCCTCTCTAGGACATTATGAGACGAATGCAATAATGGGTTCCAACCAGATCAGCTGACTTGGCTAAATTCTGTGATATTCACCCTGGGAATTTTAAATTTGGCAGGGTGCCTTGGTGATAAAGTGATGGTGACAGGGAGCCTCTCTAGGACATTAAGAGAAGAATGCAATGCCAGGTTCGAACCAGATCAGCTGACATAGATGAATTCTCTCCTATTCACTCGGGGACTTTGAAATTTGCTAGGGAGCCTCTGTTGGACATCAAGAAACGAATAAAATGGTGGTCTCTTTCCATGAACCATCACTTACATCGTCCGACGAATCTTTCAACGTCTCCGAAAGGTTGGACGTTACATAAACAGCAACTAATTCAAATACGCCTGCTTTAAGTGACATAATAGCGTCTGCTAAAAGATAATTTGAAGAAACTGAAAAACAAGAGGAACAGTTTAGGATTGTAAAAGGTATCATTTAAAAATGAATTGCACCATCATGAATCAAAATTAAAATCCCTTACATACCCAATGTCACCCTTTATACGTACTACTTTATTCTTTATTTTCAACGTTTTCTTCACTTCAATTAAATAACACATTTTAATAAATAAAAATTATTGTTATTTGTAACCATGACTGTACGAATAACATGTTAGGCGGGACGAAGTCCGCCGGGTCAGCTAGTGTACCTATATTTTTTTGAATATACCTATATCAAGTATGTTTAAAATATGTTTAAAAATGTTGATTTATTTTAAATCAGCGATTATAAAATAGATATATGCTCCTTGGACAAACGGTAGACAAAAAGAGCAATTGTAATATGTTTCAATCTTTAGTGTTCTTAACATTGGAATTGTCTCCTGTTAACCCTAGAAATTTGAAATTTGATAGTAAGCCTCTCTGATTCATCGAGAATTGCTTAAAATTATGGTCTCTTTCAATGAATTACCACTTACAGCGTCCGACGTATTTTCAACGTTTCAGAAAGGTTGGACAATACATCAACACAAAATAATTCAAATACGCCGACTCTGGTGACATAATAGCGTCTGTTAAAAAGAAATGGGAAGAAACTGAAAAGCAAGAGGATTTAGAGGTATCGTTTACAAAACGAATTGCACCATCATGAATCAAAGTTATAATCCCTTACATCTCAGTATTCACCCTTTATACGCACTACTTCATTATTTCCCTCACACGAAAAATACGGATTTTACACCCCACACCATGAGTATGTATATGGTTATCCAGAAATCTACGGTAAAAGGGTTAAGAGAACAATAACAATGTCACTTATTTAACAGCATTATCCCACACTGATGATCTGTAGGGATATTTTTTGAGGAACAAATGGATATATATATACACATATGAATAAGCGTCAAACTCTAGGATTCGTTTCAGAATGCCTCAAACCGATTTCAATGAAGAAATTTTTCAAATATTTATATTTTAAAATTTTCCGAGCCATTGCAATAGTTTATTTTCTACGAAAATTTGATAATAAAATGAGAAAAAATTACCTTATATTAATACATTTTCGGATAAACATTGATTGTATTTACTGAAGTAATTAAAAATGCATGAATTTATTGAACAATTGTATGGATAAACATTATCCAAGGTAAATAATATTTATGAATTAACAGCGATTGCCGAAAACATTTGTTATTGTATTGTTGCTCACCGTTCACTCAAAATCAGAATATTATTATCTTTATCATTAGTTTACAACAAACTATTTTTTTCTAATTCTGATCGATTTCTGAATTTAAACGTTCCTTTACAGGTTCCTCCTCCGTATTCGTATAAATTCATCCCACCCTTCCGGTGAATTTTATCTGCGGCAAAATCGCGGAGCAGCAGTAGGCTCGTTAGGAACTCAATCGGGTAGTGGTGAGAATCGGGCGGTGTTGAGAATCCTACAACCCGATACAGTGAGTTCTATTTGTTGGGACCGGACCCGGTAGGGTTATGTGGGGTAGAGCTACACTCGATAGTATTTCAATCAGTACCTAATAGCATTGCTATCGTGTACCTGAAGGATTCGCTATAGGATCTAGCTCGTACTATTCTATCGGGTCTACTCCCAACAACTCGATAGCATAGTGACGGGTCATAGGAGCAAGACCCGATAGGGGACCATCAGGGTGTAGGAATGTACCCTATAGGACATGAACGGGTTTTAGGAATACATCCAATAGGACATAAACAGGTTTAAGAATATACCCGATAGGACATTAACGGGTTTTAAGAATACGTGATAGGACATACAAGGGTTTTTCTAATATACTCGATAGGACATAAACTGGTTCTGAAAATATGCCCGATAGGATACGAATGGGTTTTAGATATATACCAAATAAGAATTTAAAATTTCCTGATAGGGAATTATAGGTGCCCGAAAGGATGTAAACGGGTTTTAGGAATATACCCAATAGGACACAAATGGGTTTAGAATTATACCTATCCGACAGGACACAAACAGGTTATAGAAATATACCCGATAGGACACAAACTGGTTTTAAAAATTTGTCCAATAGGATACGAATGGGTTTCGGAAGTGGAAGTAAGCCTGATAGAGAGCTTAAAAACCAAGACGGAGGAATATTTTTTTCTTGGAAGTTTCTTGTAAATTACCCGATAGGAAGTGTATCGGGTGTCATTTAGCACTCCCTCTTATTTATTGACCCGATACAGTACAATTCTAGAATTCCGGAATTCCAACCCGATAGCAGTCACGGGTTGGTTTATGTTTATGTGTTGGTGGTTTATGAACGCTCTCATTTGAATGCGCAGTTCGTTCAGAAGAATCCCTCAGAACAAAAGTACGTCAGAACTTACAGCCGAACGTTAGGAAGGGCAAACTAATAGCGAAGGAGGTGGTCCCATTCAATTTTTTAAATTATATAAATATATTCATTTAAAACAATTAAGTACTTAGATACGACTTATATTTCTGAATTTATCAAGATCCTGATTTTTAATATTTCAAACCTTTAATTTTACTCAGACGATTCAAAGGAGGATTCAACACTATCAGGGGCCTATTTCATAAAGCGACAAGTTGTTACAAGCCGATTTTATGTACAAGTTGTACAAAATGAATGTGCAACCGTTTCATAAAGGTACAAGTGTAGACTTTTGATGCACAGTGAAAATTAACAAGTGTACAGACGAATTTGGACTAGTTACAAGTGTTTCCCCATCATTTTGCACAAGTCACTGTTTATAATTGTAAAAAATGGCCGATTTTTAACCTAAGTCCATTCACCTGTTAACTTGTTGTTTTCCAGCTTTGTGAGTTGACAATTTTTCGGTGTTTAATATGTGGGAATCATCTTCTGTTGAAGAATACAGACAAGAAAAAAGCAGTCAGCGTAGAATACGCCAAAGATTTTTTCGGCTACGAATAAACGTTCATTTCATTGGTGTTTTTGAGTTAAACAAGAGATTTAGGGTGTCTTCCGAGACCCTTGAAAGATTTAAATGCTGCGTGACCCAGTGTAATTATTGCTGATCGGGTGATGAGCATCATTGAAGAACAAAGTGTGAAGATCGTCTCGATGTTACATATGACATTCCTGACCCAGCAGCATTAAGACTTGATGAACTGATTAATCATTCCCGCTGAATGAAGGAGAAAAATAGGATTATGCAAGCCATCAGAATAAGTTGAAATCAAATACACACCTTCTCCACTTTTCAGTATATAATTTGTCTGTCTTCCAATCATTACACCTTGTCATGTAAGATAAACATCCTATCGTGTACTTAGCACCATTTTTACATTATGATTCGCTGACAAAACTTCATTTCGGAATCCCGCTTGACGTTGTTCATTTCGTTAGTCCTCACACGCCATTTTGCTTTTCTGCTACACTTTCAAACTTCGCTTCTACAGGTGTAACTTTTCTACACTTGTACTCTTTGTTTTGGTGAAACACTTGTTCTAGTTTACCGTACATTACAAGTACCAGTACTTGTTAACTTGTACACTTGTAACTTGTTCTTTTATGAAATAGGCCCCTGATCTCATATATAGGATTGTTGACCGCACTTTCATAGGTCGGATCGTATGTCGGCAGTAAACTAATTGCCCTAAAAATCAAGTACCTAAAGAATGCTAATTCAGTCCAGAATTTTGTGAAGTTTTTATGTCTGTACTCATACCGTAGTTGTTGAATTAAGATTGTACTAATGTGCAGGTTTGAAAAGAGGGTTAATTTAATTATTAGGAAATTAAATCTTTTTTACCTTTCGAAAAAACGAAAGGCTAAACCAATAAAACGTAGGTTTTGGAAAGTCATTGTTTACCATGAAGTGCGATGAAAGATAGACTCGCGGTACCGTATAAGGCTTCTTGTCTTCCGCGTGAAACTGACGACATCCTACGCCCAAATAAATATTGATACTTTATTGAACGGGTCGGCCATTTTAGGAATAACTGCAGCCATAGCTGATTCGGTGTTATTCATTCAACATAAACTAAACGAACTAATCCGATTCTCACCGGCCTTCTTCGCTAGAATGTTTACTTCCTGCAACCCCCTTCTCGGGCTCCCTGTTTTATGGTGGTTACCATTTTTATATGAATATTATTTAAGACCTGAAAAACCTTTTTCCGCGATCCCTACATGATTTCAACCATGCATACGTTGACATCTATTCGGATAAAGTTGATGAAAATATTGGTATGAAAAACCCATAAGTAGTTCTTATATTTGGGGAGCTTGTTTCATAACCTACAATATCCATTCAGAGTTTTTTCCTGAACCTATTACTTAGGTACATCGATTCTTTGTTTTGTTCCAAAACCAACTTGTTGAGGTCAGTGTTACCTATAGCAGCAATAACCAATGATTGCTTGACTAATTGATTTATGTTGTTAAAAGTTTACGTTCATTATTTTTTCCGTTGAGTGGAAGATTATTTTTGCGGTCCTGGTTGGACAATAATAAATTTTCTTCGATTGAGTTCAACCAAGAGGGACCAAGCATCTGTATCCCCAAAGATATAATCTCACTACCATAATGACGAGGCGAGTAATATATATATACCTATATATATATAGGTATATATATATATATAGGTATATATATATATAGAGAGAGAGAGAGAGAGAGTGCTGGTTATGTCTAGGTAGTGTATATAATTGGAGGTTGAGTTTGACCAAAACTAGACTTGACTAAATTCAAGTCTAGTTTTGATCAAACTCAACCTCCAATTATATATATATATATATATATATATATATATATATATATATATATATATATATATATATATATATATATATATATATATATATATACATATATATATATATATATATATAAGTTACGTCGGGTGCCGAGAGAAAAGAGTTTTTAAAAAGCACTTTCTTTATTTGGAACCGACGGAACACAAGTTTAACTAAGGAAAACGGAACGGAGATACGTAGCGTACGAGCGGAGCAACGAGACTGACTCGAACGGTGGGGGAATCAAGCTTATATAGCCTCGGTGGGCTGATTCAGCAGAAATAAAGATAGATCAGCGGTTTTGGTACTATAACACCTCCCTCCCCAAGTGGAAAACTGCAGAGAAAATTTTTTGCGAAGTTTTCTCAAATTGGAAATGATGAGTTTAATGAAATTTTAAAGTTGAGTTGAAGTGAAATTTTAAGTTCATAAGTTTTAAATTGAAGTGTTAGGGATTCAAGTTTATTGGTTTCGTTAAGTTAACTCGCTCCGTGTTCCTTGTTTTGTTAAAAAAAAATTTTTACAATCGATGAGTTTGAGTTACAATTATTTTACAAAAAAAAATTTTTTTTAAATTTTACAAAAAAAAAAAAATTAAAAAATTTTACAATCGATGAGTTTGAGTTACAATTATAAACACACATTATAAAAACACATTATAAAAACATCATAAAAACATTTACAAGAAACATCATAAAACATTATAAAAATCATAGAATAAAGAATCATAAAACATCATAGTCATCAATCATACAATCATTAAACATCATAAAACACATAAAACATATTTTTAAAACACAAAAAAA
The DNA here is from genome assembly GCA_030762985.1 of Adelphocoris suturalis. Taxonomy (NCBI): domain Eukaryota; kingdom Metazoa; phylum Arthropoda; class Insecta; order Hemiptera; family Miridae; genus Adelphocoris; species Adelphocoris suturalis. Next base: position 38,189,700 of record CM061040.1, read on the forward strand.
ATTACATAGAAAGAGATTACAAAAATTTTACATAAATTATAATATTAGGTCAAGGGGATTTATGCAGGTTGATTTGTTATTTTGGCTCTCCCACATTTCTGTCTATAATTTATGATTGTGTACCCGAACAGTGACAATATTAATACGTAGAGTATTATAGTCCATATGCTAGGCAATATGGAGGGGTACCAATTAAGACCATCTTGGTCGTTGTCAAAAGGGTTTAAGTTTAAATGAAAGTTGTCTAAGTTTTTGAGGTTGATGTCGTCAAAACGCATAGACATGTGAGTGAAGTTAAGGGAATCAAATTTCGGGGTAGATATGCTTAACAAAGTGGGACTCCCCGTACTGGTAAGTTTTGATGACATTAATTTGTCGTGATAATAAACTGAGTCAGAGTTGGGGTTGACGAGATGGATACCTTTTAGGGTGAGTGTTTCCGATTTATCTGAACTTTTAATCTGTAGTTTGTCCTCTTGAGGAAAAACTACCAATAATTGGTTGGTTTCGGGGACGATAGATATGTAATTTGTTGCAATTGATATTTTCGTAAATTGACAAGTGCTCGTGGAGCCATTCGATAGGATGTTACGTTCACAAAAAGCATTTGCTTGTGATAACAATTCCACATTGCAATAAAATTGCTCATTAAAAATACAACGATCGGATAGTGGAAGGATCTCATTACCATTCTTCAATAGATATTTACATTTAGGTATTACTGTAGTGTACTCTTCGTTGACATGCCAAGGTGTGGAGTATAAATAGTACAAATGATAATCAATATTTTTGTAAACTGGTAGTGTGAGGAAATACACAATTCTGTTGCTACGAATGTTACATTGTACTCGAATTAAGGACTCATAGGTCAGCAGATCAGTTAGATTTAGTGACAACTTTTGTAATTCGATTTCCAGAACGTGAGTACTTATGATACTAGGGTGTAAAATGCCTTGTTTACAAAAGGTGATTGATGTTTCGATTTCTGAAAGCAGATTGAGAATGAGATTCATGGATGTTTGAAGATGATACATTATATCTTTGTAGATAAGTGTTTGACCATCAAATGAGTTTACGATAGTATTTATTTCCGCAAATTTATGTTTTATTTGGCCGCTATTAAATTGAATGGTTTGGAGGGTTTTGTTGTAATTGGTGATAAGTTGATTAACCACGGAATACTGTTGAGAGAACTTCGTTTGAAGGTTCTTATTGCGCTTATCGATATCGTTAATAATGTTGTCGAATTTTTCTTTATCATCATTATCTAAATTTCCAGTGATTGCTTTAATAACAGTTCCTAAACCATTGATCAGTCCTCGTTTCTGTCTGGTTTCTCCGTGAAGTCTTATGTTTGAAATTTTTTGTTCAACGAGCATTTGTACATGTTTGAAGAATGAACAATATTCGTCGAGTTTTTCATGGAGTTTGCGAGAATTTTGGGTTAGTCGTACGAGAGAGGAATAGTTGGAATTTAAATTGTCGACTTCTGTATAGATTCCAGTTAGTTCGTAATAGTGGGTTAGTACATGTTCTGTCTCCTCTAATTTGGCAGGTCCCAGGTCGATTGGGATTATTCCTCCACTTCTATTGAGGTTCTTGACCTCTGCACAGAGGGCTGCAGTTGTAAGCAATAACCTGTAATGACGTAAGACGGAATTACATTCTATAGTTTATTTCCTAGGACCAAAATGCTGTTTTGATTTCCAAGGTCCGTGAGGGGGGGATTCTGGATCTGAATCTATGTCTGAGTCATCTGAGGTTTCTGAGGTTTCTGGAGTTTGTTTAGTACCTAACTTCCTGGGTCGTTTGATGTTGGAAATATGAATTTTCTTTCGGGTGTTGTGATGACGAGGAACGATGTCTGCCGTTTTCTTATCTACATCCAATTTGTCCAAAGTTTCCTTACTGTATTTATTTTTTGTTTTGCTCATAAATTGTTTGTTTTTTACAAATATGGTTTCGGGAATATCTGGAATAATCTCTCTATTTTCGTTAGCTTTATTGATGGCTTTTTCTTTTGTTCGGGAACTGCGATTATGAATTTCGGAATACAACCTGGCTATTCGGTCCTTGTGTTTCGAGGTGTAATCGTTTAGCATTATTCGTTCTAAATCTGCTTCGAGGGGGCTACCTGGTTCTATATGACCATAAACGACTTCAAAAGGAGTAAGAGCGGTTACCGAATGAATCGAATTATACGCTATAAGGCGTATTTTACTTTTGTGACCATGGAGTCACAGGAGAATTCGGATCGGTTATTGAAGAGTCGGATATGTTCAATTAAGGTTGAGTGGAACCTTTCTATTGCTCCGTTACTATTGGGATTTTGGCTACAAATGAAATGAATTTCTACTTTGTGAAGGTTCAAGAGTTCTTTTACTAGAGACGAATCGAATTCTGCCCCATTATCGGATATTATCATTTTCGGGATACCGTGATGGGTAAAGTAAGTCAACAGATTTTTTACAACGTCAAGACTTGAATTGCTGGTTAAGTGATATGCTTGAGCATACTTTGAGAAAGCATCAAGGATGGTAAGGAATTTGCCACCATCTAAGGTAAACTTATCTATGTGTACTATCTCGAAAGGTCGCGTGGGTGTTGGAGTTACATTAAATTTTGGTTTAATGGGCACGCGGTCGTATTTTGTAGCCAGACAAGTCTCGCAACGGTTGATAAAATTTTGTATGGTACCTTTTTGGTTTGGCCAGAAATATGTGCGTTTGATTTTTGCATATGTTTCCGTTATGCCTCTATGATTCGTTTTCCCGATATGATAATCAGATATTATGTTTTCCACTTCGTCTTCGTTAGGGACATCCTGTACGAGATCAGTGTACTTAGTCATTTTTAAAGTTGACTCTCTAAAGACGCTCATCATCACGGATGCGAATTCTTGATAGATTTCTCCCTTATCATCATTATAGAAATACAAGGAGTATTCTATATGTGGGCGTACATATTCCTTCACAAAATCGATTACATTATTTTTGAAATTGGTTTTTGAAAATTCCACATTTATCCGAGTTTTAGTTCCGAATGGTTTTGTAATTTTTGGAGTTTTGGGATTATTCGAAACGAGTTTTATTAATATTTGGTTAAGTCCATGATTGACTATACCTTCTTTAATTGGAATGGTCAGGACTGTATTGCCTTCGGCGTTGGAGTGTATTGTATCAACGGAATCTAGTTCGGGCGCTGCCGATTCTAGGTTGACGGCGAGGGACTGATTGTCTCTATTGGTAGCGTTTTCGATACCTTCCCTAGATCGTCTATAGGTTTCCATTATTTCGTCTACGACTTCGCGAACATTCGGGTCATTGTCGAAATCTGTAATTATTTCGCGCATAGCCTCTTCGTCGCTTAGAATGTTATCTATATTTGACGTACTAGGTTGGGGACTATCGCTGTTGTTCAGTTCTATTCTAGATAGTGCATCGGCTACGTGATTGGCAGATCCAGGTTTATATTTAATAGTGAAGTCATAGTCGCTTAATTTTAATCGCCATCTAAATAGTTTGGATGAACAATCCTTTAAACTGAAAAGCCATTGAAGGGGACGGTGATCTGTGAACAATGTGAATTTACGTCCATATAAATATGGGCGGAATCTTTTTAGGGCATAAACGATGGCTAAAAGTTCTTTTTCTATTGTTGACAGTTTTCTCTCAGAATCACATAGTGTTCGACTCGAAAAATGAATCGGTAAATCCGCTTTTTGATCGTTATATTGGCTCAAAACGGCTCCCACGGCTACGTCACTTGCGTCTGTAGTTACGTTAAATTCCTTGTCAAATTGGGGATATTGTAAAATTGGTGAGTTCATCAATAGGTTTTTACAGTGGTCAAAGCATTCCAAATATTCGTGACTATCATAGTTGATTTTGGAATTTTTCTTTAAGCAGGCTGTGAAAGGTTTAGTGATTTTAGCAAAGTTGGGTATGAATTTTCTATAATAGCCTAAAAGTCCGAGAAACTGTTTTATTTCTTTTCTCGTCTTAGGAACAGGAAATTTTGCAATTGCCTCTACCTTATCCGGGTTTGGTTTAACTCCTTCAGCGGATACAACGTGTCCTAAAAATCCCGTTTCTTTACGCAAAAATTCCGTTTTATCTAGCTGAATTTTCAAGTTTGATTTTCGTAGCCTTTTGAAGACTTCCCTAAGGCGTTCGACGTGTTCTTGTAAACTGGTACTGTAAATCAAAATGTCGTCGACATAAATCAAACATATTTCATTTTGAAGTCCTCTCAGAATATCGCTCATTAGGCGAGAGAAGGATGGAGGGGCGTTCTTTAAACCGAATGGGAGTCTAAGAAATTCGTAATGTCCTGTGTCCGTTGAGAAAGCAGTTTTCGGGATTGACGATTCATCTAATTCCATTTGATGGAATCCAGAGGCCAAGTCAAGAGTACTAAAGTATTGGCATCGTCCAAGTTTGTCTAATAAGTCCGTGATGTTTGGTAGAGGGAATTTGTCTGATATCGTCCGTTCGTTTAGTTTTCTATAATCAATGACAAGTCTATATTTAGCTCGTCCAGATGCATCCATCTTTTTTGGTACTACCCATAATGGAGCATTGTAAGGGGAATTTGAAGGTCTTATTATTTTTTGTTTTAACATGTCGTTAATCTGTCTTTTAACTTCGTCTTTATACACGTTCGGGTATCTGTAAGGTTTGGTGTAAATCGGTATCTCGTCAGAAGTTCGTATGTGGTGCTTTACGTGATTAGTGAAAGTTAAAGGTTGATCGTCAGAATGGAACAGGTCAGAATATTCTTTTAGTAGTTTTAGAATTTCCTGTTTCTCCTCCTCATTCATATGGTCTAGACGTAGTTTAGTTAGGTCTAGCCTAGGTTTAGTTTTAATTTTTGACTGATTAGGAGCCGAAGGTTGATCAGTGGATTCGCTTTCAAGAAAAAGGTTGTCAAGGACAGGTTCGCCTATGATGGGTTCGTTTTGCCTAAAATCTAGAGGTTTTTCGGTCGGATTCATAACATGAACATGGGCATAAGAGTTATTCACTAGAGCTAGGCATTGGGGAATTTCTATGTCTCCTACCTTTGTTCTAGGAATGATGGCTTCGCCATTTTCTATGTTTTTCAATTTTATTTTTACTTGTTGAATGGTCCTTGCGTCAATTTGATAGGATCCTACTTCCGGAATATTATCTGAATTTCTCGCGTTAGTGTTTGTGAAAAACAATTCCAGGGTTATGTTGGGGGTTTTAAGTATTCTTTTTCTGCATTTTTTTTTTTTTTTTTTTTTTTTTTTTTTTTTTTTTTTTTTTTAAGCCACTGAGGCCGCAATGGCCTATTGTAGCTGGAGGAGGAGGCCGTACCTCCTCCCCATCCCAGACACTAGATCGGCCCAATACCGACAGCCCTGCCAAACCAAGCACTATCTGCCTGGTTCCGGCACTCCTGCCAGCCAACAGGCACTACCTGGGACCCGAGTGCTCCACACTCGGTTAGTCACTGGGTCGCAGCCCCAGTCTGGCTTGGCGCCATATCACCAATGCCAGCCACAGCTGGGAAGTCAATCCTTCCCCACCACGTTTTGGCAAAAGCGAGGAGAGTCTTAATCTCCCCCGTCTTAATGTCTTGGGGGTCGATGGAGGTTTTGCCCCAATTCAAAAAGCGATTTCTTGCCAATATAGGGCAATGGCAGACCACATGACTCGCCGTCTCGTCTTCTGCCCCACAAAAGCGGCAGAGAGTGGAGTCTGATTTGCCCATTTTATGGAGATGGTATCTAAGTGGGCAGTGCCCAGTTAAGAGCCCCACAACCATACGCAGCTCCCTTCTCCCCAGGCTGAGCAGCTCCTTAGCTCTCTTCCTAGAGAAGTGAATAAATTGTTTCGCCTGCCTCAGGCCCTTGACGTGGAGCCAGTGGGCAGTCCTCTTCTTACTCTCCCATTTGGTGAGCTCTCCAAGGAGAAAGCTCTCTGTAGTGGCCAGAAAAGGTTCTGGGCCCATAGGGAGAGAAGCAGCACCCTTCCTAGCAAGAGCGTCAGCTTGTTCATTCCCCTCCACCCCCTGGTGCCCTGGGCACCACAGCAAGGTAACCTTATTGTTCCTGGCAAGGGTCTTGAGGTTAGTCAAGCATTCCCACACCAGCTTCGACGAGATGGTGAAAGAAGCTAGTGCCTTCAAGGCTGCCTGACTATCTTTTTCTGCATTTTACATCGGCTTCCAGGAATAGCAAGAGGTCAGTTCCGATAAGCATGTTAAATTCGTCATGAAATTTAAACATGATGAACGGAAGGTTCAGTCCATATGAATTGAATAATTCTCCACAAGGTACTAGCGCACTTCGGTTGAACTGTGATATGCCATGCGCCGTTCTTACTAATCCTGAGTCTGGTTGAATTTTTGAAGGGAAATATTTATAGGCAATTTCGGGATTAATGAAACTCCTAGTTGCACCTGTATCTATTAATATTTTAAGATTTGTTTTTGGCATTATTATATACGGAAGTTTACCTTGAGGATTTGGAAAGTTTAAGAGTTCGATAATTTCGTGAGGCTCATTTCCTCTAAAAAAAGGATCGGTTTGGTAACCCGTGTTTCCATTGGAATTTTCCGAGAGCATATTCCCGAATTCATAACTCATCTGATCCATCTCTGGATCGTTGTATTGATGTTCATATTGAACATCCGTATTCATGAGAGTTGAATCACAATATTGGGCGTTCTGATTATCAAAAAAAAGGTCCTTGAATGTTTTCTGGTGGCTCAGGATTCTCAATCATGTTGAGATTGGTGTTTTTGGTCGAAATGGACATCGGTACGACACTTTTGTTCATACTCGATCGATTTTGGGAAAAATTTGGATTTTTCGCTTGATTTTGCTCATAATTAGGTTTAGTTCAATTTTGGAATTTTGAATTCGGATTTCTATTCAAACCGGGCTGATTTTGTGTAGGCTGTTGAACGTTTTGAGTTGTATTATACTTTGGCGTGAAGCGCGGAGCATATTGTTGGGGAGACCTCGGCTGGAATTGATAATTAGTCGGGGTCTGCGGCACGGAATGCGGCCTTGGCATCATCCGGTTTGCTGATGCAGCACCTGGCTGATTACCGTTCGTCGCCCGTTGTGGATGTCGAGCTTTGTTGAGTGGGTCTGAAGGAGGAAGATTTATCTTTGGGTTTTAAATTGAAATCATTAGTTAGCATGGATAGAGCCCTGCCCAAGTTGGTTGGATTTTTGGTTCTAAGTAGGCTTCCTAACGGTTCGGAAATACCGTGCACGAATACCCTTAGAGCGTAATTTCGCATGTATTCCGATAAAATCGGAGCATGCTCACGCATATTCAATTGAAGATATGCCACCTGTGAATTAAGAATTAGACATATACGGTCATGAAAATTGAAACAATCTTCATGCGGGGATTGTTTCATTGCGCTTAATTCTGAAAGTAAAGTGTAAGTATCACGCTTATCGCTATAAGTTTGAATTAATGCCTTCCTAAGTTCTGGGTATGTATCTATAGTGTTGACATAGATTTTTTCGGCTACTGATGACCCTAGTTTAGACGTAATCACACCTAGGATCACATCGTTCTGGAAATCATCTCTATCAACATGATTATAAAACCTTAAATATATCTTATCACATTGTTTTAGGAATTTTGTAGTATTAATGGTTCTCCGTTAAATTCGGGAATTAACCTATTATATTCCCTACGGAATTCTGGAGGCTGCTGGGGCGGCTGTTGAGGTTCAGGTAGAGGTGCTACCGGAATCGGATCTGGTTGGAACGGAATTCTTGGAGGTTCCTCAGGAATCGGGTTTAATGCTCTTTGCAGTAGAGCAGCTGCATTAACTGGAGGTGCTGGTCCAGGTGGAAGTGGGATATCGCCTAGGTCCATGCTTCTGTGGAGTCTGCGTAAACTACTCCAATCCCAAAAGCTGGCTAGGGGTTTTGGTTCCTTGACCTTAGGAATTTTTTTTTGAATTTCGATTAAAGTTGATTAATGAAGCTCTTAGAGTACGAGTATTCAGTAGGTACTCTGACGGTTTATAATAATTGTATTTGGAACCAGGGTACGGTCCTTAAAGTTGATTTATTTGACCAGGGTGCGGTCCTTAAAATTTATTTATTTGACCAGGGTACGGCCTTTAAAAATTATTTGTTTGACCAGGGTACGGTCTTTAAAAATTATTTATTTGACCAGGGTACGGTCTCTAAAAATTATTTATTTGACCAGGGTACGGTCTTTGAATATTTTAAATTGATGAGACCAGGGTGCGGTCCTTAAGAATAATTCTTGTAAATGACCAGGGTACGGCCTTTAACTTGGAGAGACCAGGGTGCGGTCTTTTAAATCTACTTTGATCGCTGGGGAGGAGGAAATACAATATTCCTTTGTATTTACCTCAACACGACGGTATCCAGTCGATGTTTAACCTAAGACCAGGGTGCGGTCTTTTAAATCTACTTTGATCGCTGGGGAGGAGGAAATACAATATTCCTTTGTATTTACCTCAACACGACGGTATCCAGTCGATGTTTAACCTAACTGAAGAGATGTGAGCTGAATCGTTGAAAAATTGTAGAATTGAAGTTACTTACAGTCTCAACATCTTCTTCAGGAGTCCGTTGTCCGTATCCCGTAGATCGTAGAAGTCTGCCGTATCCGTGTGCACTTCGGTTCTGTTGAGCGCGGGGTTCTTCGACACACCTTAACTGTTGAAACAGAGATTTCCGAATAGTCCGAGAAAATCCGAGAATCGGTGTGTCCTACAGCGACTGCACCAGTTACGTCGGGTGCCGAGAGAAAAGAGTTTTTAAAAAGCACTTTCTTTATTTGGAACCGACGGAACACAAGTTTAACTAAGGAAAACGGAACGGAGATACGTAGCGTACGAGTGGAGCAACGAGACTGACTCGAACGGTGGGGGAATCAAGCTTATATAGCCTCGGTGGGCTGATTCAGCAGAAATAAAGATAGATCAGCGGTTTTGGTACTATAACATATATATATATATATATTTGTGCGAGGGTTTTCTTGGAGTGACCAAACTAGACTTGTGGTTTTATGTTTTATTTCCCGACGTTTCCACCCAGGGTCTGGGTCCTAGTCATGGGATAATATTTCCAACACCAAACAACCCAAATAACCAAATAACAATTACCAAATTGTTTATTTGTATAAGCCTTCTGGCGTTGCAAGGTTGGTGAAAAATGTACAAAAATAATAATCACAGTATTGAAGAAATAATGCCCATGAAATAGTAATATCCAGGCTAAGCGGACAATGAATGGTAAAAGAAAGAGTAACAAAAATAAATAAATAAATCAGCTAGTTAGTAAAACTCCCTCTATGATACGGTATGGTTTAGAGTCCCTGCCATCAATACGAAGTTTAAAAAGCGAATTTTTGAATAATGATTTTAGAATGTTGACAAATTTAGCACTGATATTCAAACCATAAAGCTTACTCCAGAGTTTCTGTGGGCCAGGCTATCAAAGGCCCTAGAAAAATCAATAAAAGCCATAAATTCCTTTCTTTTGGGCAATAGCGTGTTGATGGCAATTAAACTTTTCAATGTAAATATGATATCCAAACTGCTTCGACCTTTGCAAAACCCGTTTTGGTTCTCTAGGAGAAGGTGGTTCAGTTTAACAAAGCCGATAACCTGTTAAGCAGGATTGCGTAGAAAATTGTGAGAATGATGTTTAGTAAGGAAATGCCCCTATAATTACCAAGATCGAAGCGTCACTTTTTGAAGAGTAAAAATGTTCTAATTTGAGCTAAAACGCAAGGGATTGTACCTCCACAAAGTAAGAGATTAAACAACTCAACGATAAAGACAAGCCAACACTCAAGGAGGTTCTTATTAAACTCAAATACCATACCGTCCGGACCTGCTGCATTTTTGTTTTTCAGGGACTTCAAAACGGACTTATGTTCAGAGAGCACGATCTCGCCATCGAGTGATGGGTCGAAAAAGCCGCAAAAAGGCATTTCATCAACAGTGTCAGGCACAACGGAGGACGTAAAGGAGTTTAGAAAAGCTTCTATTGTTTTCATGTCTAATTTTGAGATATTAGGAGATTTTTTACGTCATCTGTATACAGCCTGCCAAAAATCACAAGAGTTGCGTGAGATAGTTAACGATTTCTTTAGATTTTCAAAATAGTCTCTCTCTATCTGCTTTAATAGTAGTTTATATTCAGCTTTCGATTTTAGATACTCATCTGAGAAGAATTTATTGTTAAAAACCCCGACGCTTTGCTTTCCTATAAGCTTTTCTCATGGCATAGCGAGAGCTATGCCATGCCGCATCAAACCACAGGTGACCTCAATAGAACCCTCTCCACCCTATGGCGCGTATCCAGGCCCAAGCTCAAAGATGTCTTGCGAAGTGATTCAAGCATAAATAAATAAATAGCTACGGGGTCTCTGGGTACTTCATTGAGATCAGAGAAAAAGACAACATGGTATTTGCAAGGTCCTTTTCTTCGTCTGGCGACCGAAACAATTTCTCTTCCAGCACCAAGTCCCTACCCGGGTGAGCCCCAATGGGGGTGCCGAGGTCTTGAAGGGATAACCGGCAAACTAAGTGGTCAGCGCCAGAACCTATTTCTAATACTCCAAATTTTTCAACAATATCAATTAGGTTGACGTCAAGCCTGGTCAACAGTGCTTTTCCCAACATGGGACATGAAAGTAAATTCACCCTCTGGATCGCTTTGAGACCTCCCATTGCAACTAAAAATCCGCTCTCCTCCGTGAAAACCACAAGCCGCTCGCCTTTGGTGTTTAAAATCACATCATGTGAATTTCTTGTAGAGAAAATATTACTATTAGAAAACCTTTCTAGTGGGCACTGATTTTCAAGACCGATGCGGGCGTTCCAATCGCCACCTATGACCATTGAGGCGCGGGGATACACCCGAGAAAATTCCAAAAAGTGTCATGCGGAAGGACCTCCTGAGAAATGCGACAACCCACATTAAAATAAACATTGCCAACCAACAGCTGCTCTCCAACCGGACAGGTAACAAGGGCAACGATTAAATTTTCTAACTGGTATAAAACCAGATGCACTAAAGATTTGTGTATAAGCATTAAAAGCCCACCACTAAAACAACCCACCCCCGCTGTTCTGGAACCCCTCTAGGAAATCAAATAATAGCATTCAAAATGATCAGTACTCTCCTCAGATAACCATTTTTCTTCTACGCAAATTACATGAACATAGTTACTAAAAAAATAATCAGTAGCTTCAAAAACATTTGAAAAACCTTGACAGTTCCAAAAAATTGATATAAAATGGTTTTGCTTGGGATTAGTTTCGTTTGTGGTACCAGGATGTTTAGAGTCTTCTTGAAGCTTCACCGTGGTCTCGTCGACATGGCCTTCTCGTACACAAACGCTTTGTTTTTGGTCTCTGAGTCCCTTTAGGGCTTCAGAAAACCGTCACGAACATATTTGCTAAAAGTTGGGCAAGTTGGTCTGGAAGTCAAATATTTGGTTTTGTCCTTCGACAGTTTTTTCTGTTTACAATTGGCACATTTAGGGCTCTTATCTACTTTTATGCATTTTCTAGGTGTATGACCTTCATCCCCACAGTGTGTACATGTACGGGCAACCATACATTCATCCTAGTGATGTCCATATTCAAGACATCTCATGCTTTTATCCATGTAGCCTGAAGGAGCAACATATTGTTCGCCATTACATGTGACAATTACTGTTTCCAAGTAATGCAGCACTTCATCTTTATCTTTGTCGTGAATGCCTTGCATGGCCTCAGTATCATCCTCAGAAGTATCTCTCCGCTTCCCTTTTGATTCTTACGGTGGAGAATCTTCCTCCCTTTCTTTCCTTATGCTAGCAGGCTGGTACAAACCAGAGGTTGGGTCACCTAGGGTCAAAACATGGCTTTCCCCGTTGTTGGTTCATCTAATCAGCTTGTGTAGCGCCCAATGGTGTGCAGGGCAGTCTTTTGCACGGACGTCTGGTTGAAGGGTTGATGAGCACTTTTGCAATTTGCACACTTTGCAGGCTGGATTTGGTTCGGGCACTGATCCCCGGTGTGGCCTTCTGTTGCGCAGGGACGGCATATATTGTTGCCTTTGCAATACTTCTCCACATGACCGTATCGCTGCCACTTGCAACACTTACTGACTATCATTTGGTCATTAACTCTGCAGTTCTCCCAGCCTACATATAACCTCCCTCTTTTCAACAGTGCTTTCCTGAGATTTGGGCTAAATTCGACAACCCAAATAGTTTCGTATAGGTCTCTTTTGCCCGTTTTGAATATGGGGTTAAATGACAATTAGAAGGATTCCAACGAACCCTTGTCGGCAAAGTTTTGGGTGAAAGCTGCTTTCACGAAGTCCTATTTTGAAATGTCATTAGGAACTCCTTGAATTCTCATCCATGGGTTTCTTCCCGTGGGTTCTTGAACAGAGAAGCCAGCTTCTGATATTCCAGGGGCGTTCATGATTGGTTCTTTGTCACCTGTACTCCCCGATGTAACAATTAGACCTTTGGTTCCCACTTTACGGACACATTCCACTTTTACACCCATTGAGGATGCGTTAACCGCGCCCTTTAACTCTCAATCAGCTAGCTAGTCAATCTCAGAGAGCTAGTTGCTCTTGCCTTTTCACCTCACTTTTGGTGACTTGCGTAAAGGATTTTTTTGCTTTCTGTTTTGACTTGATTTTTCATTCTTCTTCAGCCGATTCACAGTCCGAAGTTTTGTCCGCTTCAAAAGTGTCCATCGTGAGCCGTCCTCTTGCTCTTATAACTTCTTTTCGAGTGCGTTCTAAACTTCTTTACATAAGTCTGAAGTCCTCCGGTTTAATTTCCTCCCTGTTTTTTTTTTCTAGTTGTCCTAAAACTTTACCAGTTTTAGACAAGATACGCCCTTCCGCAAGAGTCAACTGATCGGCTGTTTCTCGACTTGCACTTCGGCGGTTGTAGGAATCCGCATAGCTTTTCCGTTACCAGCCGTACCTTACCTAAGCTACCTTACCTATGCAAAAATCTTCGATTTTTTGCTCCACGTTGGCCAACGCAGTCACCATCATATCTTGTTTTTCTTTCATATTACGAAGAAACCGGTTTTATTTTTCAATTTCCATATAGTGTTCCATAATTTCGTTTAATGCCCTTGTCATTGTATCCAACTTTCCGCTCGCAGTGGACCTTAATTCTTGTCCAAAGACAGCTCTAGATTGATCTAAAAAAGAGACCCACCAGGTACCAATATTATTTACAATAGCCCTTGTCTCTTGAATGAATTGGATTCAGAAGGGTAATTCCTGCCTCCTGTTTAAAAGAGACCTCGGGGTCCTAGCCGATCCCCCCCCCCCCCCCCCCCCCCCCCCGACTAGGGTTGGAGTTGGCTTCATTATTTACGAATTATTATTGTCAGCCTTCGCTTAATGAATCACATCGTCTTTTTCATTGAGAGAGACCGAATGGGAAAATATTTACCTCCGTAAAACGTTGATTAAGCACTGCCCACCAAGCGCTATTCCGTTGGCCGCAGTTATGAAACACAACCGAGTCGGCATTTTCGAGACTTTTCCTTCAATATTCACGTTTAATAACGACGAAAACGAACACAATTATTCAATAATTACAAATTATTTAGGTGAAACTTAACATAAATTGAACATGCTGGTATGAACTACACACTCCCGCTTGTCGCTACATAAAAATATAGTTTTAGCTGGGATAACTCGGAAAAAACCACTTAAACGTGGAGCTGCCTTGAAATAGAAACTACGTCCGCACTTGTCGACAGCTCGAACGAGACTCTCGAGTAATATATTAATTGCTATGCAATTCTTAGGCCCACCCCCAAAAATTTTTTATGTAACGTCCGTAACGAAAAATGTCCGTAACGCGAAGCGCGAGGTCGTGGGTTCGAATCCCAGCCAGGCTTGAGAATTTTTTTAATCCAAATTTTTTTATACCCATTTTTTTCGCATCGTGGGTTCGAATCCCAGCCAGGCTTGAATATTTTTTTTATATCCAAATTTTTTTATACTTTATTTTTTGAGCGTTTTCAGGCTAAGAATTGCATAGCAAATTATCCTCGTTTTCTACACAGTAGAAAAGAGAAAAGATCCGGGGGGTCCAGGGGGGCGAAGCCAAATGGGACAAAAATGGGAAAATTTTAGCTATTTTCTCCATTTTGCCGCTATATTTGGCGAATAAGTACAATGCCGGTTCAAGTCCTTGCCATATTACCAACGGCTTTGTACCGAGTATCTTGGAAAATACCAAATTTTATCGGCACAAGGTATTTCGGGACCTTTCATTATCAACGCGACATAATTTCGGGTGAAATTAGGGTGAGTTTGTCTATTACCCTACAATTAATTTGAGGTTTTTGGCCGATAAACGAAGCTATCATCGGGGGAAATGTTTAGTAAAAAACGGGATCATGTTCAGAACATGCCAAACATATTATCCATAATAGCATGTTTCTAGTACAATTCTTAACCAGGCGACAGCATTTTCGGTGAAATTTTTGATTTTTACTTATCTTCTAGCAGCGCCCTCTGCCAGTTTACCAGATAACTAGTAGACGGAGCGTAAAATAAATAAGTTCATCGTGTTCAGCGCATGCGAAAACCCATAAATTGACCAAGGCACTAATTTAGAGGTTGGTATACGATAGCGGTCGATAACTGGCCAAAATCGACCCAGGTAAAGTGGTTAGGATTAATAATTTTTGCTAAAAATTTAGAATGGTCATATTGACATACTGAGGAAGCAAAAAAACAATGGGGACAAGAAATCCCAGAACTTTTTTATTTTTTGAACCACCCTAATGTTAGCTCATAATGGTGGAGGGGGAGGGGAGTACATCCAGTACAACCAGCCTACCTAAATCATATAGGTACAACCCATACTTGAGGACGTAGTATAATGCTTGTATTACCTACATACCAATATGTTTATACAATGGCGTCACTTCAGTAAACATGACTGATTCTATACAAAAATAGCCATTTGGTCGATAGTGAAGAAGGAAGTAATAACAGTAAGTAGGTAGAGGTACCTAAGTCAAACGCTTAGGCGCTCTGAAATTCAAATCGAGGTCCACAAGGAGGAAAAGAGTTGTTGACGCTCAAACCTCGTAGCGGAGCTGATGTTATGATCTGTTATCTCCTTGAATATGTACATTCGAACAATAGGTCTAGTAGACCATTTCCCGTCCAATACAATGTTGTACTCGTGATCGTAAAACTTGTAGCTATTTGAAAGCTATCCCTGTGGGGGTTGTAACTGCAATGGATTAACGGCTCTTCTAGAAACTTCCGAATGGACCTGGTTAGTGGCCTGTTTAGACTCTTTGAAATATAACGATTTGAAATATGACTTTTTTTATCGTCTGTTGGAGCGTTGACGCAAGTCAAAACCTTGACGCCGGTCAAGTACTTGTTAACACCAACAAGCCCATCCTAAATGGTAGGTTGGCCTATTCTATTATACATAGGTACTTTACGTTACTTTTATAGTTTAATTGCCTAGTTTTCTCGCTCACTTCGCTCGCTCGGTATGGCTGTATTAATCCGATGGTGATTACTGTTGAGTAGGACATGTAGAATGATTGGAAGCGGTGGATCACTAAGGGCGATTTGAAATGTGTAGGGGATGTTGCTCGCTTTGCTCGCTCTCTGTGGGATGTATAGATGCGATGGGATATAAATAGTCAATCCCGAGTTCGTAGGAAAAACCCCATTGAAATCCGACGTGTGCTTTTCCAGGGGTGGGTTTTCTCTCTTGCTCGGTGTGGGATGGGGTGTCCCATCTAAACGGGCCCATCGGGAAATTACAGCCTTACGGTGCGAGCTATCGAAAAATTGAACTGGACCTTTTTTATAGTATTTTAACTCAGCTTCACGATGCGGAAGTCCGTTTTTTATTTTTCCATGTTTTAGGGTCTCAAATCATTGATTGAAACTTATGGTTCCCTCTTGACCCCCCCCCCCCTTTTTATTGCTTTTTTAAATTTTAGGTTGAATTTGGAACAGAAAATACCTCTATGCAATTTTTTTTTCGGGCTTCGTTTCTGAGTTATTCCACTTTTTGCGAAATACAAAAAATCGCTGATTCCTTTCAGACATTACCAACACTTTCTTACTATTTTTATCTTCAATTGTTGAGATGTTCACCACACTTTTGAAATCAGCATTAAACTATCTATCATCAGACCCCAGCGTCCATAATCAACAATCACCATCAGGGGGATGACATTACACTTGAACCGCATACGATTTAAAAAAAGTTTTCCTAATCGTAAAAAAAAAAACCCCCTCAAACTGTTCAGTACTATTACTCATTTATTAGAAGAACGTATGAGACACCGTCTTCTGGAATAATGTAAGGTTCTTTAAATAATAAAGAGCATAGTGCAGACTGAACAATAATTATCAAGAAGCTGTTGTTTTCTTGACCCTTGAATACAGTTTAAAAAATGTACCACGAGGAGACTTCCAATCAGTTGTATTGTGACAAATCGAAAATGCCACCTGCTCCTTATACTCCCTCTGAGATAGTGGACATTATTTTGATTTTGGGGAAGTGTAGTGGAAATTTCCGTCAAGCTGCATCAGCCTACGCTCAGGCTTACCCAGGAAGAAGGCACCCATCAAGGAAGGTAATTCCTAGAATTCTAAAAAACCTAAGACATGGCCGGTTCACTGCTAAAGGCAAGAGACGTCCTTCAGTCGCGACCAGGGGTGACGTCATGGGTGTTATTCGAGATAATCCTCATGCTTCGCTCAGGCGCCTAGCTCGTACAACAGGTATCCCGAAGTCAATGATACAGCGATACTTGAAGATTTCAAAATTTCACCCTTACCTTGTAAGCCTTCATCAAGCACTGAGTGTTCAACACAAAGCCCCTCGACGGATATTTTGTAGGTGGGGAGCTCGCCAACTCCGAAGTGACCCTCAGTTTTTCAGCTGAGTCCTTTTTTCCGACGAAGCCACATTTTTTAGCGATGGTTCTTTGAACCGGCACAACAGCCACTACTGGTCTGATGTTAATCCACATTGAGTGAGAGAGGTCGATCATCAACACCGGTGGTCCGTGAATGTATGGTGTGGTATCATTGGTGATGTCATTATTGGTCCCAACTTTTTCGAGGGTACATTAAATGGACAAGTGTATGCTGATTTCATACGGGAGAGGCTTCCTGAGCTGCTGGAAGACTTACCACCCGATCTGAGATGCAACATGTGGTACCAGCAAGATGGTTGTCCCGCTCATTATTCTCTAGCTGCTCGGAGAGAAGTGAACAACCAATTTAGCAATCGATGGATTGGCAGGCAAGGCCCGGTCAATTGGCCTGCGAGATCTCCCGATCTCACCCCATTAGATTTTTTCCTTTGGGGTTATCTCAAAGATAAAATCTACGCCAGTCAACCCACTACACCGCAAGTATTGAAAGGTGATCTGGTACAAGCTTGCTTAAGTACTCCACCAGATGTGATCCGAAGAGCAACTTCTTCAGTGGGAGATCGTCTCGCAATGTGCTTACAAAAGCAACGGGGGGCTATTGGAAACATGATGGGAAGGTATAATTTTTGTAATAAAATGTGGCAATTTAAGTTGTCTACCTAGTCAAAATTCATAGTGTACTTACTACCTACCTACCCTCCACTTGATACAAGAACTGTAATGTCATACCCCTGATGGTGATTGTTGATTATGGACGCTGGGGTCTGATGATAGATAGTTTAATGTTGATTTCAAAAGTGTGGTGAACATCTCCAAAATTGAAGATAAAAGTAGTAAGAAAGTGTTGGTAATGTCTAAAAGGAATCGGTGATTTTCTGTATTTCGCAAAAAGTGGAATAACTCAGAAACGAAGCCCCAAAAAGAAAATTTCAAGGAGCCATTTTCTGTTCCAAATTCAACCTAGAATCGGAAAAAGCGATAAAAAAAGGGGGGGTTAAGAGAAAACCGTAAGTTTCAATCAATGATTTGAGACCCTAAAAAATGAAAAACAAAAATCGGACTTCCGCATCGTGAAGCTGAGTTAAAATACTATAAAAAAGGTCCAGTTCAATTTTTCGATAGCTCGCACCATAAGGCTGTAATTTCCCGTTGGGCCCGTTTAGATGGGACACCCTGTAGATGCGGTGTTAAGTTTTTCTGTGGATTTATATTTTGTACTCGAATAAAGATTACCTAAAGCCCATTGTTCGTTGAAATTTTGAAAATTACTTGCAATCCCTCCCAATTACAATTCCATGAGAACGGAAAAAAAAAACAGGGTTTGCATAAGTATGTATCTACGGATTTTCTGTTGGAAGTGACATTCAAACGCGAGGCATTATACGGGATTTAGCTGTGCACTGATGGTAGGGCATAATTAGGGACCTATGTGAATATCTTAGCACTTACACGGATTTGTACGCATTCGTTTCCCCGTTTATTTCTCTGTTGGAATTGGAACTCCAACGAACATTTTAAGAAAGCGAGATAAAACCGTCACGGGATAACTACTGATCTGGAAGTTTCGAATACAAAGTTCAGAGTAACTACATTTCGTCGGAGGAAGAGCATTAGGTCGAAAACCAACGTTTTTAAATCTTATAAAACTATGTGGAACCACGAAATGTCTAGTTATAAGAACATTTCAATTCTTCAACTAGGTAATTGTATACACCCAACTTGGCAGACGTTTTTAACACAGAATGTGTTTTAGCCTGAGTGAGCTCCAAAGCCATTTTCTTTCCTATTCAACGAAGGAAGCTGAAATTTGAGAGGGAAGGTCAAGGGAGAATGTTGAAGACGCCTGATTGATCTCTGATCAGCTGAGTGAGCTCCTAAGCCGTTTTCTTTCCTATTCACCGCAGGATACTGAAATTTGAGAGGGAGGGTCAAAGGAGAATGATGAAGACGCCTGAGTGATCACTGATCTGCTGAGTGAGTTCCAAAGCCATTTTCTTTCCTATTCAACGCAGGAAGCTGAAATTTGAGAGGGAGGGTCAAGGGAGAATGCTGAAGACGCCTGGGTGATCACTGATCAGCTGAGTGAATTCCAAAGCCATGGAATGTGTTTTAGCCATGGACTAACTATCCAAAAAAGCTAACGAAATTTCGTAACAAAATCTGGGACGAAATCTGGGACGACTAAGAATCTGATACGGAACTAAGGATCGTGTAACCTGGTGTAACCTATGCGATATTTTGTTATGACGCGGTTTATGAGTTATAAATATTTTGTGATTATCTCACAATTGGAAGTTAACCAATCTTCAACCTAAGATTGAAGACAGGTTTATGTGAAACGCGTGAGCTAAAACATATTCTGTGTTTCAATAATTTCGTCCGAAGAATGTCCAGTAGTTTATAAAAAACAATAAGCTCGACGGGCCAGGGGTTTGCTTTTTTTAAATCTTTATTTCGACTTTTGAAATTCTCGGATTTTATGTTTCATAAATCATAATACCTACCAACCAAGTCTGAGGTGGACTTAGAAATGAAGAATTAAAATTTGAAAGTAACGCAAAGTTTAATCACTATGTTCAATATGTAGTAACCCTGATTCCGAATCTTAAATGAGGATGGGTAAATTCTTTCTGACACTAGATTTCCTTTGTTTCCACCTTTCGTTTTGGCCTAGACTGTGTTAATTTGATGAACAAATATGATAACTTGTTAGAACTCTTCGAAACAACATGATCGGAAGATAACCTTCTACTACAACTGAGTAGCATGGTCAGAGCAGGGGCTAGGCTCATCAAGGCCTGACCCTTTCTGATTTAGAATGATGTCCAGGATTTATTTGTTTTCCTCCGATGGGATACATTTTGATAACCATCTCGAGTTACAACCTCGAGCTTAAATGCAAAGACCATGTTTCTAAAAGCAAAATAAAAAATCAACCTCGGTTTTGAAAATTGTGTAGATAACCCTATTGTTCTGTCACTCTTTTCAACGTCTCCTTTACCCCTTAGACGGAGAGTGCTCAAACTCCAAGGATGATGGGGCAATCAGACCGTGGATTGTGATGTGGATCGGAGTTTTCTTTATATGGAGTCGCTAGCTCCGAATCTTAGCGATCGTAACCTTCAACTGTAACAACTATATTAACCATAATCATTGTCACACAATGCTCAAACACTATTGAATCACAGTTAAGGCTTCTCATTTCCGATATCCAAACCAATGAACAATGGATCAAACTCCATGAAGGTGCTTAGTAATCATTTGATCGAAGTTTGTTGTCTTTTCGAACTAAAGCTGTTTGTAAAGAGGGTGGATTCAGAATTACAAGTTATTCAGTCAACTACATACTCAATCAACCTAGCGAAACGGACGTAATAATATAAATTTTGATGCAGGTTATAAACATAGGTACCTGTTATTGGGCGCACTATTTTAATACTAACCTCATTTTGGTTTATTTTGGATTATTCTGAGTTAGAAAAACATGTCACTACTAGGTATTACCATTAAATAATTTTTGTATAACTAAGAGCTAAATAGATTCTTGATTGTGAACAGGTTCCTTGAAAATTGAAAGATTGAGAGGTAATTTCCGTACGTACGTACTTACCGGATCAGATGTGAGGAGACCGGCCTCAACAGTGACCCCACCTGGAAACGCCGACCGACCGTGGATTTATAAGACCCACGAGCGCCCGAATCCGGCATCTTTCGACACTGGACAGTCAACGCTTGGTAACGATTGGCCTTCGTTATCCTGCACCGTGAGTTGGATCCGTGACGAATAGCTACCGTCTCGCCAACGACAGTGCCTTCTTGGAAGCCCTCTTCTCTGTGTCTTTCTGCTGCTCGAAGACGCCAGACCTTCCAGATTTTCAAGCCTCTACCGAGAACCATGGTACAACGAGGAGAGAGGTGAATTTGGTTTTAAAATGATTGTATCAATAAAGAGGGAAAATTTATCACTCTCTTTGTTTAATATCAACTCTTCCCTAAATTCCTAATCTAGTTCTAAATTAGGCACTGACATACCAACCTCCAGCCGTACGGGTTAGGCGTTGCAATGAACCGTTTCTCATGCAATTAGCGAAGTTAAGAAACGTCGAGCATGGTGAGTACTTGGATGGGTGACAGCCCAGGTAATGGTCAGACGTCCAAGTAATTTTTACGCTTCTGTACGGCGAACCCCTCTCCACTCAAGGGGGCGAGGCAATGAGTAGCTTTAAGCGAAATCATCAGAACGAATTCTGATCCTCTTTGGAGGACAGCTGATGACGTCCGCGACGCCCGAGGGAGTCGGATGAAAAGTACCAACCTAGAATGTTTGTTTACTTTACTTTTTTTTACCGATCTCCGATTCTGTCAGTGAGGGTTGGAGAGAGCAAACGAGGATTTCTACAGAGGCTGGATTTGATTTTGAGTAGTGGAATGGATTCAATGCATCTATGCATTCTATACATCGATCAGAAGAGACTCATATTTTAAAGGACGATACTACAACTCCGTAATATTGAAAATCAGTATAATGCTGCTGGCTGCCAGTGCCGTACCGAAGAGAAAATTTGAGGGGGGGTGAACCTCTTGACTTTCCCAACTCTTCCGAGCGAAAATTTCCAACTGGCTGTAATTTTTTCGTAAAGGGAATTTACGCATTCAGAAGTAATGAAATGATTCAAATTATGATAAAAACAATTTCTCAATTATAATAATATAATTTTTTTATTTGTTGAAATCAGGAAAATCTTCCGATTATAGTAATATCATTTATTTATTTCCAAATGCGTTTATTCAATGATAAACACTAAATAAGATAAAGAAACATTTTTTATTCGATCAAAATTCCACTAAGATTGTGGTTGTGGACACTGGCGCACAAAGCGCTACATTATCGGTAAGAGCAAGAGGACATAATTATAGAGAGGTAGAGCTCTCTCCGGTTTCTTCTACCGACCTATTTAAGAACTTATTATGGCCGTTTTCCGTAAAAGGGACAATCCAGACCCATCCATATCAGAAAACCTAACGTTGAAATTAATTTTTGTCAAAAATTAAGGGTCACCCTTTCACCATTATGATTGTATTTTGTAGGTTGCCCGGGCAAGAGAGCTCTTGTTTAATTAATCGTGATTAATTAATTAAGAAACCCCATCAGCAGACTAAAGACTACTATGGCAGACTTCAGACATGTACAGGCAGTATAAATACAATGTACTGGCGGGCTAGAAGATGTTTGTTCTATAATTAATTAATTTTTAGAAACAATCTGAATCCCAACATTTAAGAAAACTTCCGCCAAGTTCGATGGGCAGTATAGCATCCTAACTTATTGTAACATGGACCTATATACAATTAGTTGGAAGAACCAACTGCAACCAAATCGGCGTTATCGCGAATAAATGGTTCCACTTGCGCACTCGCTACAATTGATTCTACAGCAACAAAATTTCTATCATCTAGGAGCTAACAACCCACATAGTAATTCTTGAAAATTTCATCAAAATCGGTCCATTAGTTACTGAATTTCATGCATGTCAAACAACCCTAGTTTTCATGGTTCATTCGGTTTATAGTTTTCATAGTTATTACTCAAACAATTGTAATAAAATTCAAAGAGAATTTTTCTGAAATTTATAACAAACTCCCCTCCAAGTTTGAACGAAATCGGACCAATATACCACTAAGAATCGACCTTATAATAATTTCACTTTTGCAAATACGCACACCCCATTATTGATAAGAAGACAATGAAATTCATAGGGGACCATCTAGAAGCTAACCCCCACAATCCCTGGAAATTTCAGTATAGTTCAGAGCGCGACAAGGAATCGGCATATATTGACTGACAGAGACGGAACTAAAATCTCAGAAACACTAGTAACAAGTGAACATTTTGATTTTGAAGAACACTTTTTTTCAACTTTTTGCACGACTACAATGTTTTCTTTCCTTTGGTAGTGAGGAACCAAAATAAAATGAAATCGTAAGGTTTAATATTTAGGTAAATAAATTACTCGATTTACCTAATGCCCAATAAAATTTTAATGTCAAAACTATGCTATAAAGAAAATAATATGTCTCCGCAGTTCCATACATTCTCGTGGTTCTATTTAAATATATTTCACTCAAATCCATAAACTATAATATGAAACCATAGCTTTAAATTTATATTGAAGTGGGATGATTTCACTAGAAGCAACGAATTACTAGTAATAATGTTAGGTACACGACTGGTAAACTGCACGCGTAATCAAATGAGTTGTCATGAAGTGCCATGGCTATTTCCCAAGTTTGCTGCATTTATAAAAACTACCCCAAGCTATAAAGAACCCACCATTTTCCAAATAAATGAAAAAATAAAAGCCATCTACGTGGAATTTGATGGATGCTTTGGGTCAGTAGACCTCGAACTCACCATTACGCATTAGGTATATCTTCTATCTTTTCCATATTTAGGACATTCTAATTTAATTATGATCAATAATAATTGAAAAAAATCAACAATAATCAATCTACAATTCAACTTTTAATGCAATAAAAACCTAGATTAATCGTGATTTACAAACCGCAACTTGAGTGTTGTCTTTAGCCTGCCCTCTCTGTCTTTAGTCTGGCCATAAAGGGTGCATGATTAAAACTGTTTCGAGATCTAGCTCAAGACGTCGCAGTAATATATATTTGATAAAATAACTTTTTCACATAAGAAGTCATTTTATCCCATATTTATATATCTAATAACTAAAATAAGTACGTAAACAAAAACGAAAAAAAAAAAAATGCAATATAGTAATATAACCATTAATTTCATACAGCAAGCCAGTTGGTACAATTTGACGAGAATTGCGTTCAAAGAATTTTATAAATTTTTTTCACGTAGGCACAAAACATATAACATACCGTATCTACTAATATAACTTGTTAGATAATAGTTCTTTGATACATCACTATTTAAAAAAAATTTCTTGACATAAGTACCTACTTTTCTTGCACTCTGAATTCTATAATCTATAAACAATAACAATATTGAAATTGTACCAGATATAATTCAAAACCCATGTAATTCCATTTAATCAAAATATTTATGAAGAGAATTATCATGATGATTACAATATTTGTTTTAGTTCACGTGTGAATGCAACCTCGAATAAAACGTAGGGCAGTAGGCACCGGAAATTCATGAAGGCAAACGTTAAGCTAAGGCACTTCTGCACTGAAACATGGACTGTTTCTACGCTTCACGCATCTACATCAATTTCAAGACGTGACTAAATTACTCTCCGCGAACAAAAGATGCCGAGCTAGAAAATGAATGATATCTAATTTGGGCCAAACCAACAGTAGGATATTGAATAATAATATATTTCATCTGTAAATTATATGGGGATGTGAACCCTTTAATGATACTGTGGATTAGTACAGCGCTCTTTATGTTTACTTCAGCTTAGCGTTGGTATGAAGTATACTTTACGCAAATTTCATTTTATCATATAATTTCAAGAGAATAACATTCACTACGAAATGGAAGTAGTTTCAAAAAATGAGATTCAAAAGAAACAGTGTTACATAGGTACTGAAATGAAAAAATGAAAAAATAATTTTAATCTCCCACCGTTTTATACACCACGTTTTCGCAACTCAACGTTGCGTAAAAAATAGGTTCCTGCTTTTTTTTTTTTTTTTTTTTTGATAACTGGACTAAAGACAATGCTCTGGACATACTACCAATTTTTTACTCTTGCTCGCGTAGTGTGCACATTAAAAAATCTACAATCCTATTGCCATCATCTACATTGGAACGCTAGTTGGAATCAATAATCGACACTG
This sequence comes from Adelphocoris suturalis, assembly GCA_030762985.1. Lineage (NCBI taxonomy): Eukaryota > Metazoa > Arthropoda > Insecta > Hemiptera > Miridae > Adelphocoris > Adelphocoris suturalis. The sequence continues at coordinate 38,214,474 of CM061040.1, forward strand.
TTCATGCAAAGTTGGGAAATCGGGTACTGGACATGGTAGATTAGTGGACAATTTGCTGTTTGAATTTTAATTTATGCCGTAGAATGGGGTAATACGGGTCTTTTTTCAATTTTGGAGGCCCCTCCTAGCCAGGGTGATTTTTTTCTGCAATTTTTTAATTTTTTGTGTAATTAGTCTTGGCCTGAAGAATTCAACGCTTTATCAACATAATTGTTTTAACCCTTGTATGAGCATATATATATTTTTTTAAATGGTCTGACCCATATAACCACGAAAGTGGGGTGAATAGGGTCACGTGCTTTTTTCAGCAAAAATCACTCTTTTAGGCACTCCCAGGGATACAAGGGTCACAAATTTAAGTTCAAAAAACCAAAACGTGCCAAAATCGAAAGAAAATTTCATTTCCATTAAAATAAACATTTTTTCAATCACATTGCAATCCATTGACTTAAAAAATAATAAATCAGTAAAATCGAATGTCTTTAGTCGTAAAATATCATTAATGAAATAGGAATTAAATAAAAAATACTTCTGCACTATGAACCCAAATTATTAATTTAAACTTAAAAAAAAAAAAGAAAAAAAAAAATATACAAACAAACACAAATCACCAAACTAAGAATTATTAAATTATTTTTGAAACGGGGCATGGATCGTCCCTGCATATCCAACATACCTTCTATTTAAAGTCATACGACCCCATGGGGTAGGACCATTCGGCGCATATCGCAAGCCTATTTACAATTGTTTCTTCCTCTTCATCTGTCAACACAATCGGTCCTACGCTGTTTAAGTCGCCTCTGGAGGCAACTGTAAGGGATCCCTGATCGACGAGAAGCTTCTCGAAGTGTTATTGCCCCTTTTCGGACAGGTTCCAAAACACGATCACACTCCAACAAGTTAATTTTCGTTCGGGGTTTATTTTGCGACAGATAGTAGATGCGAGGCATGGTTACCCTTATCGCCTGGATATCACTGAAAACAAGCGTCTTTCGTGAAAACATCTCTATATATAATTCCGAACGGTCTTTGAAATTGTGAAGAACTTCGCGGTCCGATTTTGGTGTTAGACTGCTCATTGGAATCAGCACGGCCCCAAGTTTGTTGCAAAAGTGTCGCCGTTCGTCTCTATACCCGCCTTGATCGTGTTCTAGGCGGTCCTTATCAACGAGAGTTGTTTATTAGGCTGTGGCGGTAACAACAGTTGCCATCAATTCACGGTAAGTAAGAAACGTAGTGTAGCTACTAACATCTAGGAGAGTAATTTCTGAACGAAGAAATTGAAACTGAAGGACTTAACGGACTTTATATATAATTCCGAACGATATTTATATATAATTCCGAATCAGCCCGGCCCCAAATTTGTTGCAAAAGTGTCGGTAAGTAAGAAACGTTGTGATGGGGTCTTTTCTGATCAGCTGAGTGAGCTAAATTCTTTCCTGTTCACTGTAGGAAGTTGAAATTTGATAGGTAGACTCTCTGGGACATTAAGAGACGAGTAAAGTGATGGGGTCTTTTCTGATCAGCTGAGTGAGCTAAATCCTTTCCTGTTCACTGTAGGAAGTTGAAATTTGATAGGTAGACTCTCTGGGACATTAAGAGACGAGTGAGTGATGGGGTCTTTTCTGATCAGCTGAGTGAGCTAAATTCTTTCCTGTTCACTGTAGGAAGTTGACATTTGATAGGTAGGACTTATATCGTTACTATAATATGCTAAGTTCCTGTTAGGTACTACTGTTATACGGACTAGATTAGGGCTTTACAAGCCCTAACAGGCTTCTAGTGGTTAAGGTGTGGAAGGTGTTAAACGGCTCATTCGAATCAGCACGGCCCCAAGTTTGTTGCAAAAGTGTCGCCGTTCGTCTCTATACCCGCCTTGATCGTGTTCTAGGCGGTCCTTATTAACGAGAGTTGTTTATTAGGCTGTGGCGGTAACAACAGTTGCCATCAATTCACGGTAAGTAAGAAACGTAGTGTAGTTACTAACATCTTGGAGAGTTATTTCAGAACGAAGAAATTGAAACTGAAGAACTTAGCGGACTTTATTTAGATTTGGTCTTTTCTGATCAGCTGAGTGAGCTAAATTCTTTCCTGTTCACTGTAGGAAGTTGAAATTTGATAACTCTCTGGGACGTTTAGAGACGAGTGAAGTGATGGGATCTTTTCTGATCAGCTGAGTGAGCTAAATCCTTTCCTGTTCACTGTAGGAAGTTGAAATTGAACGAACTCTGTTTATTAGGCTGTGGCAGTAACAACAGTTGCCACGGTAAGTACCTAAGAAACGTAGTGTAGTTACTAACATCTAGGAGAGTTATTTCTGAACGATATTTGAAATTGTGAAGAAATTCGCGGACCGGTGAAGAAATTCAGTGTTAGACGGCCCCAAGTGTCGCCGTTCGTCTCTGAGCTTATCTTGATCGTGTTCTAGATTAGGGCTTTCCAAGCCCTAACAGGCCTCTAGTCTTTATGTATAATTCCGAACGGTCTTTGAAATTGTGAAGAACTTCGCGGTCCGATTTTAGTGTTAGACTGCTCGTTCGAATCAGCACGGCCCCAAGTTTGTTGCAAAAGTGTCGCCGTTCGTCTCTATACCCGCCTTGATCGTGTTCTAGGCGTCCTTATCAACGAGAGTTGTTTATTAGGCTGTGGCGGTAACAACAGTTACCATCAATTCACGGTAAGTAAGAAACGTAGTGTAATTACTAACATCTAAGAGAGTTATTTCTGAACGATCTTTGAAATTGTGAAGGACTTCGCGGACCGATTTCAGTGTTAGACGGCCTCAAGTGTCGCCGTTCGCATAACGCCACAAATAGGTAGAACTTATATCGATACTATAATGTGCTGAGTTCGTGTTAGGTACTGCTGTTATACGGACTAGATTAGGGCTTTCCAAGCCCTCCTTAGCGGTCCTTATTAACGAGAGTTGTTTATTAGGCTGTGGCGGTAACAACAGTTGCCATCAATTCACGGTAAGTAAGAAACGTAGTGTAGTTACTAACATCTTGGAGAGTTATTTCAGAACGAAGAAATTGAAACTGAAGAACTTAGCGGACTTTATTTAGATTTGGTCTTTTCTGATCAGCTGAGTGAGCTAAATTCTTTCCTGTTCACTGTAGGAAGTTGAAATTTGATAACTCTCTGGGACATTTAGAGACGAGTGAAGTGATGGGGTCTTTTCTGATCAGCTGAGTGAGCTAAATCCTTTCCTGTTCACTGTAGGAAGTTGAAATTGAACGAACTCTGTTTATTAGGCTGTGGCAGTAACAACAGTTGCCACGGTAAGTACCTAAGAAACGTAGTGTAGTTACTAACATCTAGGAGAGTTATTTCTGAACGATATTTGAAATTGTGAAGAAATTCGCGGACCGGTGAAGAAATTCAGTGTTAGACGGCCCCAAGTGTCGCCGTTCGTCTCTGAGCTTATCTTGATCGTGTTCTAGATTAGGGCTTTCCAAGCCCTAACAGGCCTCTAGTCTTTATGTATAATTCCGAACGGTCTTTGAAATTGTGATGAACTTCGCGGTCCGATTTTAGTGTTAGACTGCTCGTTCGAATCAGCACGGCCCCAAGTTTGTTGCAAAAGTGTCGCCGTTCGTCTCTATACCCGCCTTGATCGTGTTCTAGGCGTCCTTATCAACGAGAGTTGTTTATTAGGCTGTGGCGGTAACAACAGTTACCATCAATTCACGGTAAGTAAGAAACGTAGTGTAATTACTAACATCTAAGAGAGTTATTTCTGAACGATCTTTGAAATTGTGAAGGACTTAGCGGACCGATTTCAGTGTTAGACGGCCTCAAGTGTCGCCGTTCGCATAACGCCACAAATAGGTAGAACTTATATCGATACTATAATGTGCTGAGTTCGTGTTAGGTACTGCTGTTATACGGACTAGATTAGAGCTTTCCAAGCCCTAACAGGCCTCTAGTAAATCTATAAAATGAAATACTGCATTAAAAAAAAATGCTGCGTATGTCGATCAAAACAAAACAAACAACTGCAAAGGATGTTCGAAGGTCCCACTCAAAATGACGAAGACTGTGCTGCTAATAGACAAAGTTTGGTGATATTCAAAACAGATAAAAAAGAGGGAGTGGTTCACTTATTCCTCCACAGAATTCATCCAAGTACATGAGGTCTCTAACTCCACTGATAGTTAGGTGATAGTGTCCTGCAGCTCCATGATTTTTCTCATAGATTACGAAGCAATACGGTACCGCCCAGAACCTAGAAACGGTAGGAAGGAAGTTTTGACTATAATAGCCCCGCCGCGCCGACCCTAGTAATCCCGTTTTACTAAATAGTTGGTAATGGCATCATTTAATGATTGCCTTAAGTAGAGCTTATGGAGAAATTGTTTTGACTCCCAAATTATTATTGGGAAGTCGGAATTCTCTCCGGACAACGATTGCCCCTTTTATGGAAAACGACCCATCAGGTAGGTACTTACCTAGTAGGAAAAAATGAATCAATTGCTAACAAAAACTTACCTAGTAGGTACTTACATTCAGGTCTCAAGTTGCACTGTATTCCACTCTCACTACCTATCTACTAAGTAAAGTACTTCTTTTTAATGTACACAAGATTGAAATGAGAAATCGGCATTTTTTAATTCTGCTCTACCTAATTAATTCCTTTAGTTGGGTTGGGAAATTCACAAGTTAAGAAGTTGGGGATTGTGGATGAAAATAAGGATTATAAGATTCCCTCCTAATCTAATACGGTTTCAAGTGACAAGAGGTTTATCAACGCTTTTTAATCAAGAATGGGTTTTTTACCATGAAATTGGTTTTTGAAAATTTGTTTATACGGACATTGCTCAAATTTCAATGCAATTATATTATAATACGATAGATAATAATTTAATTACGATAGGATAGGATAATTACTATTACGATATATTACGATACTATAGATAATATTACGATTATTTAATTACTATTACGATAGGATAATGAGGGGGTAATAGCGATAAATCGAGATATTTTTACAATATTCATCTTATTTCCGTGACAGTTTCTATTATTTGTTCGATCCTTGGAAGTTTTAAATTTACTGGATGGTGGAGAGGATTAACGGGGGGTAGGGTGTTAGGGACGTCCCTGTAATGCATGCATTACTTACCGATGTGTTTATATCGAAAAATGCCATGCTCCAAGCTTATCGAGAAATGAACACTACAGGCCGACTACCCTGGAGAAGAATAGCTGATACAGTTGAAAACTGTACGACTTTTTGTTGGTTTCTTATTCCTGAGCATAATCCCCCCTCATCGCCAACAATTATTTTATCTATTTATATTTGTTTATCCAAGACAGAATAACTGCATATCCAACCAAGGAATTCATTTGCATGAACATTAGAATATACATTACGATGTTAGCGGAATTACACAAGTCAGCGAAACTCATAACCATGTTGGTATCTCAGGCTAATGACTAAGAGGGCAGTGCCCATTGAAATTCGTGTTACGTGAAATCACTGACGGCGTACGGACCTAGAATACAAAATATTGAGAACGACTTCCTGCAGACCGTTGTATCCTTCCGGGGGTTCTTGGCACGACGGACACTTCGTTGGCCTGCGGAGAACATTTAATCAATTAAATAGAGTCGACAAGCATCGTATGCTTAACCTATGCGAGCCAACTATCTGTTGCACTGAACTACAAACTGTAAATATGCATAAATTTGCTATCACAGTGCAGCTTATACGATTAAATTGGTGAGAAACTTAGCTAAAAATTCATACATTCCGATATATTGGACAAGTATGATGTTTTACTCTAACGATGTTCCTTCTCATGACGGCCGAGTAACGGGCGCTGGTGTTGATGTTACTGCAGAATACGCGCAATGTACCAACATCGCGTTTAAAAGTGTTCTTGAAGTAAAATTTCTCACAAGAGGTGTAGCTTGCGAAGGTCCGCAGCCCACTTGACCTATAACTTCACTTTCACAAGAGACTAGTAACACAGACATTGTCAGTACTGCACTTGCAGAGATGGGTCTGCGCGGTGAGTGGAATGGATTGGCTGTCCTACATTTGCTTTTGAACTTTCAGCAATCAAGATACGAAGCAGAGCAACTTAAATGCAATGGGAAATTCAATATAGTGGCGTTCTTTTATGGGCACATTGCAATGTAACGATAATGCACACAAAATTTAATTTAATTAAAAAAAAAAAAAAAAAAAAAAACACCAGCATGGGATGTGTTGGAGCGTATTGATATGTTGTGATTCTGAGCGTACTAAATAAAACACACCAATAAAACGTTGCTAATTACTGAACAAAGGAAAATTATTTTTAGACAGCCCTTTCTAAGCAGATTATTGGTCTATTATTATTATTATTAAGCTCTGTATATATATATATATAGTGAATGATCAGAACTTGACGCATCGTGCCTCTCAAAAGTGTGCACACCATTACATTTCCAGGACACCACAATTTTACGGTTTATGGTAAATGTCAAAAAATTTGAATATAGTAGAAAAAAACGGCAGGTCGAAAAGGAATTATTACCCTTAGTGGCTGAGTCCCTTTGAATTGTATTTTATTATTGTATTTATTTGAATTGTATTGTGCTTTGTAATTGTATTCTAGATGCCCAAAGGGAGCTACGTTTCAAATTGCAGATTCGGAGGTTGTCATCAATATTACTGCTCAGATATAGGAGGCACTTGCAGAGGAAAAATTTAATTATGTAATTATTTAGAACATTTACACTTTACTGGCCCCTCTGATTTAATTATAACGATATTTAAATATGTATGTACCTAACAATTTGAAATGGCATGAATTTGTAGGTTATTGAAATGTTTTTAATAATCATTAACTAATTCCATAGGGATCAGGATGTAGGTAGCGTGGAACGGCAAAATCGGTCAATTAGGAAACGGAAAAATTATGTTTGACGTAATTTACGTAAGCGTATGCTCAGAATAGAGTAATGATTTGAGAAAAATAAAATTGGTAGGTGTGATCTACACTCTAACACGCACATTCTAAGAAATGTTCACCCAAATCGTGTGAAAACTTGACATTAACTTTGTTCCTGGGGTACCTTCGCGCATGCCTTGAAATGATCAAATGGCGTTCCCCAGTTTTCTACCGAATCGTCGTAAATTATCGTATTATTATGTATGTTACTTTTTTCCGTGATGAAGCCATTTTTATTGTGTGCTTTAAATAGGATTGAGGCAAAAATAATCCATTTGGGAGCTAGAGTTGCTATTTTGACTAAGTGCTATTTCGGCCTCGGACTTCAAATTATTCGCTTCGTCCAGAAATTGCCGCTCCATCCTCCAAGACCGCAAAGTTCGCCGCTCCTCGTTGACGAATGGAAACTCCTCTGATGATGGCAAATTGAGTTCTTACACGCACCCATTCTAGAACTTGAGCATACGGCCGATAACACATCTCTGACTGCTTATTTTATAACCGTTTGAGGAACACCTGAAATGTTCATGACGTGTCCAATCATACGAATAAGTCTCGTAGGTCTTCCGCTGCATGACCGTATTTGCTGTGCTCTGCGAGTGCAGATGTATGGCCAGTTTGTCGCCAGTCTTGGGGAACATAGAAGGCGGCACCAGCATTTATAGTGCGATTGTCAATGAACGCTGGCCTCCCACTCTCCCAGCGTTCTGAAATCTCAGCACTTAGTTAACCACCAATTTTATGGCGTATAAACTCGTTCTAAATAACATTCTATAAATCAAAACAGATTTGATCAACTAGTTTTGTAAACTGATCATAACAGTTAACAGTAAACAATAAACAGATCATAAAATTTTCAGTTTTTAATCGATTTGTCAGCGGATTTTTCAGTGTTCATCGTCCTCGCTACCGAATCTGACGGCTGTTGTGAAAGAAATCTTTATATAAGAAATTTTTTAAGCGAAAACTACAGAGGTCAGTATCAGGTGGTATCAGTGGTTATCTGGATATAGTTCTAATAGTCGTTTGCAATGCTTTACACCGCTGCTACTTTCAAACGAGAAAAATTCATGGAGTCAGAAGGTTTTAACCAATTTGGCTCAAGTTAACCGATCACATAGAAGAAGTTGAACGTTTATCCAATCTAAGGTGTCGAGTTGATATACTAGAAACGAATTACGTACAGATTTTCAATGAAATTCCAGACGTTGCTATCATGCAAATTTTCCAAAGGTTTTCAAATTTCTAAGCTCTCGGTTTTGCCGCTCTCCTTGACTCTGAAAAATTTGGAATGTTCAGAAATAGTTTTCCGCAAGAGGCTTTAAATCGCTTTAATGCGCTTGCATTAAAGAAAAAGGTGATACATAAGTGAGTGGTGGTTGTGGGGTGGTTTATTTCTATAGCCTTTTGAAATATCCGATTTTTAATTGACGACTGACGTCACATTCTATCATTTCATCATAATTTAATTTGAGTTCCTTAATATTCCTTCAGAATTATTTCTCCTAAGTAGTTCACTAGTGCAATACAATCGAAGCCTTGATAATGTTTAGTACTTTTAATAATAATACAGTCCATTCTGAAATGTTTAGATACATAGTAAGTAGGTACCTATAAGATAGTATTTTCAATTTAATTTATTTATCTAATCAATTTATATTTAATTTATCAATAATATTTAATGATGATGATTGATTATTATTTAGTAGCCATATTCTTTCATAACATTTGCCCAAGGCATTTGACATGACCCAAGCGGGATTTATGTTTCATGTGTTTAGATCAAAATTAATTCACACTGAAAACACAAAAAATGGAAGAAAAACCTCAATGCTCTTTTCGACTGTCAAATAGGTAAATATTTTTGTGCCCCACTCCTTTTGCAGACCACCGGCCGCCACTGCCTACTAGCCCTTCCAGAACCATGCCTGCGTGTTGGTGTACCCTGGCTGAGCTTACCCTACGAAAAGGATTAGACTTATATGAATATCTTAAGGTTTTAAAATTTATATATTTCTTGTTGTACTTGGAGCAATAAATTTTAGTACCTACCTATTAGACAACATGCTCGCGAGTTGGGGGACTCAGCTGAGCCTAACCTATTCTGAGTAATTTCCGAACAACATGCTAGCGAGTTGGAGTATTCAGCAGAGCCTAACCTATGGAAATCCCAGAATTATTGTAGAGAGATTAAAAGTTTACTAGGGTCAAAGAAAAACTCGTATTAAACGAATATTTGGCTATATTATATCTTTGAACTGAGTAACAAAATCTTAAGGATAACTTTACAGAGCTTATATCTAGAGTATTTTTAAGATGTACAGAAAAAAATTTGTCTTAGAATATTTCTGATTATTTATAGTTTTATGCTAGCTAGCAGAGGGTGAGTGAGTTTTGAGGCCTGATCCTGTATTTGGTAACTGAAGGAGTGTTTTTCGAGCGCGAAACTGGGGTCCTTGGTCCCTTGCTGGAGTTACTTTTTATACCCCTAGGGATCTCCCACTTCATTCCCGCTTGAAAGGGATGGTTGGCTCCAGGGGTGCTGCCTGACGGACGGGGTTTGATCTAACCTCTGTTTCCTGCTTCAAGTTATTCGTAGACAGTTTGTCCGCGAGCATACGAAATATGTTTGCGGCATCCCCAACCACTCACCCCCTCCTATTTACCATTTTTTCTTCAATATTATCTACTTTAGTCCCCCCCCCCCTCCCACAAAGTTAGCTAATTGACCCAACGAGTCTAAATTGTGGACAAACCCTTATTTGATCGAGCTCTACCCCCCCCCCCCCCCTCAAACTTTAACTCATCCCCTTCTCTATCCTCAACCTGCAATTGTGCAATAACTCTTGGGTTGAACCAGCCCAATTTTTTGTTTTTCACAGACAAAGAAAGGTATCGAGTCAGAAAGCCGTTGTAAGTCTCATTTGGAGACTCTATTTCAGCAAAAGGCATCCTGTATTGAACCCCCAAACGTCAGCCCTTTTAAAGGACTCGAAGAGCAACATGTTGCCAAACTCTCATATTTTCTTGTACGTACTAATTAAGGCAAGTGAATGATTAGGGATGACGTATGCCAAATTCATTCAGTAGGTATCTACTCTTTAATCTACGTTCTGATTACACAGGAATTTTGTAATATGTATCATTTGCTTAAGTTGTGTGATCTGGAACGATATTATGTCTAACGTACGAACTAATTTGGTTGATACAAGTTTTTACTGAGAAACGTTGACGGTAGAATACCAATAGGATGTATCTTCAAAAAACACAAACTCCTAGAGTAAGGTGACACTGCTTTTTAATCGCTGTTGTCGTGATTAAAATCGTCTTTAAGTGTAATCTGCTGGGTCGAGTTGGGTAGCCCATAACTTCTTAGTTCTTTCTTTATGGATCTCTGCCTGATGTTATTAATGTATGCATTCAAACAGCTCGACGAATCCTCCAATAGTTCCCGTGTGCTCTTGAATTCCTATGAAATAACATACGTAATATGATTGATTAGTTGTGTACTTTTTGGTTGATTTTTCAAACTAATTTACCGAGTAAATAGTTGAAATATGAATGGAAGCGTTAATTTCTTGATACCAACCAGGAATGATCCATTTTTGAAGACCATAATTTTTTCTGTTTTGAGCACAGTTCTGAGGCGGTTGGACAGAATGAAGATAGTGCTGTTGGGCAGGTGTCTTCTGGCTTGTTTCATGACCAACTCTTCCTCCCTAAAAACAATTCTCACGTAATACGACACTCAGGAAAATTTATTACTATTTACATAATGTTCAACATTCAACAATGATGACAATTAATACAGGTCTTCAAGACAGGAATCATTTGGAATATACACATGGAGTAGTGTAAAATTGGTCCTACAGACATCATCACTGTCAACAATTGGCAAGTGATGGAAATCCGGAAGGTTTACGCAATTCTTCATAAAGATAAATATAAAAGAGATGATACTATTATTATATAGGTACTATTTATATGTTTATAATATTTCAATGAGTCTAGATTCATAATACGAGTAATATAATCTCAAATATGATTCAATCACGTCACTTGATATATCTAGTATAGCTAAAGTTTAGTAGGCGGTCCAACAAGCTACTTCTCTTGCTCCACTGCATCACTGCATCGATGGCTCCCAAGCAAGAAAATAGAAAACTATACAGTTTAACATTCATACTGTTCAACTTAACTATACCGTTTAACTTTCATCAAGAGTGTCCATCATGGATAGTTTTTCGCTTCACATAGTTCAGTTTAAGCTGGTCGATTTACAAATCACGGTAATTCTCAACCGATTTCCGTTACTCATCTTTTGTTTATTTAATAATTCAGTAGATAGGTACCTACAGTTTGAAGCATATGTCATGAGTTTCAGATTTAATTTTCGAAGGGGGCGAATAAAGGGAGTAACATTGAAAATCGTGAATAGTGCATATATTCGCAAATGTTTTTTGTGATTTTATTTATTTATTTTTATTTTTTTGTTCAATTAAGAATTTATTTTAGTTTCAAACGTAACTACGTATCTCAGGAGTCTCAAATTTCATAACGGAAGGTGGTAATTGGTCGGAGAAATAATGATAAACTATGATCTTTTCAATAGTGTCGTCTGATTTCTGGGCATTTCTTTCTTCAATCCAGATTTCATTCCAGTTATGCAAAAATTGAAATTGAAAATTGCCTATAGGTGGATTTGAATGGAGAGGGTTGTTCCTTTTAGCAAGTTTTGAAGAAAATGATGCTATTGCAATGTCTCCAAAATATTCAAAATTTAAAATTTTGAAATTTTTTCTTCTTCGAAATCTGTTTTGAGGCTTTCTGAAATTAATCAGAGTTTAACGCTTTTTCATATGAATATATTCATATGAAAAACCGTTCAACTCTAGTTAATTTCAGATAACTATAATCCAAGCTGGTTCACCCGTGCGTGGCACAGGTTGACTTGAATATACGCAAGCTCCTCTCACTCATCACATTTTGGGACGCCCCTATGGATCTGATTGAAAAAAATCTTACTTAAAAGTACTTACTTATAGGTATTCGTGCAGGTAGCCATTACTTCTTACTGAATACTGGTGTGAGGGTGGAAGGTACACGGCTTCTTCCTTCTATGTGTTTATTCACAACAATAACTAGTTTCGCCTGTCGCTAGGCCTCATCAGGTGTATAGGGGAGGACAGATCCATACGAAGTGTATTTTGTCAGGTTTTGTTCCAGAAGTTATAGTTTCAGTCACTTATGTTTCGTCCAATGGCGTGAGAAGGGTCAATTTGGGGAAAGAATGAAGAAGTCCTGCATGCCTAAGCTAACCTATGGGCTAGTCTTTGGTAGGCTTACTGTGAGGAGGCTGCTACAGTTAGACTGTAAAGTTAGCTCTGCTATGTACTCTTGGCTGGGCTTCCCACCTGGCGTCCCGAGTGATTACATTTACGCACCAGTCAAGGCCGGTGGGCTCGGGATTGTCACTCTTTCGGCCACCATCTGATCCTTACGCCCCCAGCGCCTACTTGCCTTTAGGGGCTCAAGTTGGGAGGTCGTTCACACTGCTTCTGACCTGGACTTTGTCAGGCAGCAGTTGTTGTGACGTGAATGAGCAAGACCAACTGCTCCAAAATACAGCTCATCTGTTGAGTTTGCTGCTGCACTACATGAATCAGTAAATGGTAAAGAGCTCTGACAGTGCTCTGAATCCCCCATTCCTTCCCATATGATGGAATGGGCTTAAGAGGGCATTGGGGCCTGCGACTATTACCATTTTCTTGCTGTCCAGATGGCTACACTAGCCACCTAGGTGGGGTGTTCAAGGAGTAGTCGCGAGACAGTGGACATCCTTTGCGATGCCTGTTGGGGTAAAGATGAGAATCTGTATTATGTGGTGTAGCAGTGTCCTTGTACTCATGGTGGCCGCATTCCACGTCATGAGGCAGTTGCCAAGCTGATAGAAGGTGCTTTGCCATCCAGTGGTTGGGAAGTCGAAAGGGAGAGTATATCACACGCCAGGTGACCTGGGCGACCGATGGGCCTGCCATAATCCTGGATGTCCAGGTTGTCAGTGGCAGCATGGACATGGAGCAGATTTGGTGGGCTAAAATAAATAAGTATGACCTAACGCAAGCAATTTCTGAGCTTGAAGGAGTGGCAACCAATAACATCTAAGTCCATATCTGCAACCATGTCATGTCATGTCATAAGATAATACATGCGATATCTAAACCATCTAAACGTTAGAAAGTAGAAATGTTCGTAATCAAAGTTTAACAATTTATTGTGCTATAAGTCATCATTAGAGATGACAGAAATTTGAATAGGAACAAAAAAGTGAAAATTGTGTCTGAAGAATAAACATGACCATGCATCAAGTGCGGTTAGGTTCCTACACTGCAATCCATTTTTATTCAGTTCTACAATTACCTACCTACTATATAATATACAATACTGTGAGCCTCCAAATAAGCTCCTGTCTCTTGCCCGAGTGGGCTTATTTCCCTTGAGCTAGACCATATGAAAACCCTAAATCTCAGCTGCCATAAAATGCATGCTGCCTATCCAAGGGAGGACTCCACACTTAGAGTTCTCCTTACCAATGGCCAACGGGGGTGACATCATGTCACTGCCAAAAGTAGCCCATCACCGTCCTGCACCAATACCTGGAGAGAGGGTTTGTAAGTGACTGAGAAGGGGGTGGGGGAAAACCCACCTCAGTGAGAAGCGGACGCTCCGCGCCTCAGTCCTATTTGCCTGAATCAGCAGTGAGTCCCTTTGTGTATTTGCCGTGCTAGCGTTTCTTCCCCCGGCAACGTACCTCTCAAAGTGAGTTTGCAATAAGACCCTCGTATATACGGCAGCCCTGTTTCCGGCCTGGTCTCTTCCAATCGGGCAATAGCTAAAAGACTGAGAATTGGACGCATTTCCCCCCCCAAGAACACACACATTTCCAACTCGTGGACATGATCTAACCATCAAACAGTGAGTAGTATTAAGCAATTCCATTGGCCAAAGCGTCTAAGTAGGGAAACTACCTAGGGTGAGAAATACTTTAACATCGCACCAGTCGAGACATTGCAGAAACGAACTTCATTTCCTATATCATGTAGATATTCATTCTAAGACAGTAACGTCAGAGAAAAGACACGTTGTATTAAGTTGTTGAAGTTAGTGCACAAAAGCACATTGATTGTAGTAAGAAATGCATTTCATTTCCTTTTTCATATTTGCAGTCACGTTTGACTTTTATATTGTTTTGTTGAAGACATTCTTTGAACGCTTTAAGAAGCGATACTTTCACGTTTCCGATTTGGTGATTACAGAAAACTCTCCGTTTTGGTGATTCATTTCCCCATTTCCTCCCCTTCTCCACCACCAGCTCCTTACAATACTCGCACTTAAACTCTAAAAATATTTTTTGCTGTTGCCCCTCCATAAGAAATAGCTTAGAAACGCTATAGTAAACAGAAGGCAATTTCGTAGCTGTTTTGTCGTCCGTACCTGGTAAAATAAACCCCACTTGTCACCAAAGAACACATTCCTCGATCTTCTTGTTGGCTGACCACTCTAGCAGAACTTTGGTTCCAGCGTAGGTATATAACTAAATGGTAGGAGTCGGTTCTGAAAACAAGTAGGTACAAGTTTTTGCAAATGCCTCCGAAATTGGATCGGCATATTTCTTGCATTCAATCTTACGATGTAGGTAGGTATCTCAGTAGTTAAATAATACAAAGAGTAGCTGCCGTCGAGGTGATTATTAGGCAAGCCCGCAATATACGAGTGAAGTGCAGGTCCAACCAGTGCGTATTAATAGTCAACTCTGGGCGTCCCAATACAGCAGAAAAATAAAGAATCACACAAGCTCGCTGAATCACAGATTCTTTGGAAAATATTTTTCAATTAATGGATTCTTTCATCCCCAATCATCCTACCTTTACGTAACACAAACACATTCATCACATAGAATGTAGGAACTCTTAATAGTTCAAGTTCGAGTTCGAGTTCAATGTTTTAGTTCACTATATTTCACTTCCAAAAAACAGCCTCAAAACTCAAAAACTGTCCAAGCAACCTACCTGCCAGTAATCTATTTTGGAAGAGAGAGCTAGGGAAAAAAGTTATAAGGATTAGGTCAGATATCCGAGGACCAGCTAATCTGAGGCCGGTTAAAAGGAGTTCGACTTAGGGAATTTTGGTATTCTTGGTGATTGTAGTTTATGCTAGTATGGTTCTTACTTTCGACTGCAATTTTCGGAATCAAAATGTATCGAGAGAACTTTGCTCTGATTCGCGATGTTGGCAGCAAGATAAAGGAGTTGTCGTTGATGATGAGTGAAAGTTTCTCGCCAACTCTCGCGAGATGTGGCTAAGCCAAGAGGGAGATTCGCAATTAGTTGAGCTAAACCAACCTGAGAAAAAAAAATTAATATCACACCTAATATGTAATAATGGTATAGATACTACCCTAAACTAATTACACATAGGTATATATGTGATGACTACCAATAATTACAAGGTTTCTCCTAAACAACTTAGTCAATTCTTGAGATATAGGTACATTACTATAGTTCGTTGGGCTCAAATACGAGCTCAGCTTTACTCGGTAGTAGCTTTGAAACTCATTGAATAAAATTACAGAAGATCTAGATCTTTTATTTTACTCACATTTTAGACAATTTACTTCATTTGAGGAACCATGTATTGAAGGTTATATCTATCCCAGCCTTGAGGCGATGGCAAATCCAAAATTTTCGTTGTTTGTTGCACACCTAGACGCGAATTGGGATCGAGCAAGGAATGAATCACGAAAATTGTTTCAGAATAGTAGGTAGCTTGGGTAGGGCTTATTAGGACCGGTTATCACCCCCTCCACGATAGCAAATCTAAAATTTCTGAGGTTCGTTGCACAACTAGACTACCTATAATATTGGGATCGAAAAAAGAGTGAATGTCGAATATCGGTTAAGAATTGTGGCCTGGGTAGCGTCGTTAAAATCGCACACTCTCTAACACACATTCATGCAGACAGATACCTATGGTTTTATTTCATTTTCTTTTCACGGATTCTGTCTTAGAATGGTCTGAAACGGATTTTTATTTATTCATTTTTTTCTAATGAATGGGTTGTCCCACATATCCTTCGATCAATTCTAATAGGCGTCCCTCTTATTCACGAAACCTTGTCTAGACTAAAGATATGTACGAGACAGCCTCAGACAGACGTTCTAAAAAAAGGGGGCGCTATGTGAGCAGCCAAGATCATATTATTGTCTGAGGGTGGTAGAGTCCGGGAGACATGGAGAACTCTGCACTCGCAAAGCCTCAATCAAGTCCGCCCCTTCGCCAACAGATGGAGCGAGCGCATTAATCTGAGGGATATCTTCGCCCCTTGTTACAACCCGTCTTGGTCCTTCTGCAACACCCGCCTACCAACTCCCCTCCTTCCATGCTCCACCAGTAGTTCAGTCACCAAGTTTTTCGAGGATGCAACGTTTGATGTACAATTTTTCTCAACGGTTTTTTATATTTCTCGGGGTGCTAACCACGAATCCGAAGCTTTTCAACGAAATTTATGGGCCAAACACACAGTTAAAAACGCAAATAGGTATTCATGAAATGACGGCCCTTTTTTTATTTTTTTATTTATTTGCGAATAACTTTGAAGCTGTAAGTTCTAGCTGAAATTACACGATATAACAGTAAATTATAGAACATAAAACTCTGTTGAATGACTACCTACCTGCAAGTTAAAATTAATCCAACTCTGCCGTCAAAATTGCAACTACGGAGTCTACTTGGTGCAACTAACCGTCAAAAAATGTCCATTTTTTCCAACTTTTAGAAAAATCAATATAACGTCAAAATTGATTGTCTGCAGCTCACAAATGACGACTCCTACGTGAAAACTAATTCAATAAAAGTTGTAGAGCATCAAATTCTACAATCATAGAGCACTAAAAATGTAATTGTATGTCAATTGAAAATTTAGGAATTTATAAATGTTTCGTAAACACTCCTGGGCTGCCAACACTCTGAACTTTGTATTCAAACCTCTTGATCTTCAAAAGTCTCCCGTTTTTTCAGAAAAAAAGACAAACATTTAATATCCGACAGTTGTTAGTACTAAAATGTTCTTGAAACTAAACTTTTCGTATTCCACATAAAGTGCCGCGTTTGATAGTCATTTTAAACAGAAAAAAACCTCTGCCAAGTCGGGTGGGTAGTATAGCCTTCTCACGTGCTGAAATTCATCATCCGATAGTTCTGTTAGTACTAAAATGTTCTTAAAACTAAACTTTTCGTGGTTTTACATGATCTTCATTGGATAGCCCTTCTACTCAGATAAATGGTCTTTATTAAACCTAATAAACTTCTCGTGGTCCCACTTAGAAAATTTACTTGGGATTGTAAATGGAAAGGGATCGTAAGCAATTTTCAAATTTTCCGCCCCCACTGAACCATGGGCTGTGTGTCTCAATGGGATGGGGATTACATCCCATCGCATCTATACATCACTCACCGAGCAAGAGAGAAAACCACGAGAAAACCCACCCCTAGCGAGCGGAGCGAGCAACATCCCCTACACACGTCGGATTTCAACGGGGGTTTTCCCTACGAACTCGGGATGGACTATAATATATCTTATCGCAGCGATACATCTCATAGAGAGCAAGCGAAGCGAGCTACACTACAACCCCTACACATTTCAAATCACCCTTAGCGATCTTCCGTTTCCAATCATTCTACGTCTCCCACTCAACATCAAAGACCATCGAATCTGTACAGCCATACCGAGCGAGCGTGAAAACTAGGCTAGTTAATACTAAAAGAAGCCAAATAAACTACATTTCTATCAGCTGATGTAATTCCAATGGGATTGTCACTTCTCAAAATCGAGTTTATTGAAAATTTGTTAACCTGTAAATGGACTAGTGAAGCGTGGGTTATTTATTTATCTCATTAATTACCTATAGGTCGGTGCTTACCTAAGTCAATGTGGATATAGGTACTAAGAGTCTGATGTACTATTGTACTTAGATATCAGCTCTTGGTATAGGAGGGACTAGTAACGTGTAGGTGTTTGATTTAGTTTAAATCAATTAGATGTAGTCAAGTCTATGTAATTATAATAAGATAATGTAGGTATAGGTAATAGACTTTTTTTTTTTTTTTTTAATTAAATTTTATTGGTTGTGCTACAACGTAACATATAACCAGTTGAGTTGACATTTGTAATAGACTTAAATTAATATTAAGTTAAAGGCAGGTGTTCGACGTAGAAGGATTGTCTAATACAGAAATAATGAGCCGTTGTGTGATGATTTGCATTATTTGTCATTACCATTTGTCATTACCCTTCTGCTTCTCTTAATCGTAATTATTTTTAGTTAACCTGTAGGCATTTCCTCTGCTGTAAAAGATGTAGGCACGTTTGTACCTATTGAGCGTACTAAACCGCTATTCTTCCCAGACGCAAAAGTCTGTAACATCAAACTACTAAAGTGGACTACTAAACATGCTTACCAATGACTCTTTGGGTTTCATAGTTCTTTATGATTGTTTCCCCGAATTCTATACGTTTCATATCTGTAAATGGGATGTTTTGAGCCTCATTTTACCGGACAACATTAGGTATAGGTTGTATGGACATAAAAAGTGAGAATTGGCAATTCAAGAGTCTCTTCCTCCTTAGAATATTTTGATAATCTGAAAGTACCTAACTTTCTAAGGCTGTTAGGCATTTATTTTTTGTTTTTAGGTTTATTATTCGAATAAAGAACCTTAGTATTCGGCCAAGAGAAACAATGTTCTTTAATCTCCCTTTATAATTTATGGGTTCACGTTTCAAGATGTACAGAATCGAAAAATTGAATAATAAAAAAATCTTTCCAGAGCTCTACTCCGAAACTATTAAATCGAAGTTTAAAGAGATTCTGGTTATTATTCACATTTTGGTTCTAATTGATCCTAGAAGCTCGCATAAATTTTTATCAACTCTAAAGGGTGACATTTTTGGCTGAATTATTCAAAAATCTTGAATAAACTTTCTCGAAAATTTTCAAGGTAACTGTATCGATTTTTTGGCTGTCTTTGAAGTGATTATCACAAAAAATCGATTGAAACCACCCCAAACGCTCCTCCCCAGCCCCAAAACCCAACCCCAAATCCTTTCGCTCAGGAAATTCATGATAAAGACTTCGGATTTCTTTGGGCAATAACTTAAATAATGACTGCTAGAAAGTGTATATTATGTGTTTGTAAGATCGGAACACATGAAACTTGAATATTAAAATCAAATGATCGCGTCAGCTGATATAATTCCAATGGAATTCTGTCTTCGTGAAATCGAGTTTACTGTAACTTATTGTCTTTACCGCTAGTGAAGCATTAGTAAGTGTTTTATATTTCATCTCATACATTTCCAGTTTGTTGCTGTGTACCTACTTAAATGTCGATTTACTTAGATGGGGGCGGGGGGGGGGGACTAGTAAAAAAGTAGATGTATTAATTAATTGCATACATTTTTCCTAAGTGGATGCTTAGATCTACTGCCACCGGAAAATTGATGAAAAAGCTAGCCTTTCTCACGACCACCACGAAACTGCATACGCTAATCGATAACGAAGGTGTGTTACGCAAGGGAGACCGAGAAGCGGATTTCTTTCTCAATCAACCTACAGATCAGAAATGGAGCTCCTGTTGGATATCTTAAATACAATTTCAGTACACGGAGGCCCATTGATCAACTGAAAGACCTATGAGCCTGATTTGTTTCTTAATCGATTTGTGGTGCAGTGACCTGAAATCTTTCTTGAGACATTTAGAATCAAAGTATGGAGGGAATCTGATCAGTTGTTGAACCTCTGATGCTAATTTCTATCCTAATCAACTTATGGAGCGCCTTCCGGCCACCTCGAAAACAATTGCGAAGTATGGAAGCGTACTGTTCAGCTGATGGGCTTCTAAGTGTCTAATGTTTTCAGTTTTCAACTCACGTTTTTTTCCGAATTTTAATAATTAAAAAGCATAAAACTATGGGGAACTGGAGCTGTAAAGATGTGAACCCCTTTGGGAGGAACTGAGCGCGAAGTTTCGGTGATATACTACGAGTATATATCCGGGGTTTAACAATTGTAGACCAATGATCTGCGTAGAAAGGCTATCTAATTTAGAAATTGTAAACCTTCGTAAACACTACCTAATTTACAGCTTTTTTTTTTCTTGTTTCTTTGTTAATCAAAAAAAGAAGAAGGAGACAAGGTACTCTAGAACTAATCACTAATAGTAATTCACCTTGTCAATACTCGTTCTTATAGCTTCAACTGTCAGTTTCCGTCCACAAGGAAAAGATTGTATAAGTGGTCCACTGAATATGTGTGGGTCTGGGGGAATATATCCGTTTCTGATGGTTTCAAAAGCTTTTTCAATGCACACTGACCCACTGAGAATCTCACAAAATCCGTACAAGAGACATGGAACTGCGAATTTACCGTCCCCCAGCACTCCAATCTGAAATAAACAATGAATACCTACTTACAGTTAAAAAATCATAAACCACATACACCAGCAGAAACCAGAAACTGGCCAATCTTCCAGATGATATTGGGTAAATCGCTTTACGTGAAGTGGAGTAATAAATTGTGGAGCAATTATTGTGCATGTAATTTGACGTACCTAGGAAACATCAAGTCCATGCAATACTGTAATCTGCTGACACTACTGGGGTAGGAGAGTACGCGCCAATGGGAAACTATGGGAAGGAAAGGCGAGCGCCCACGTCATCATCCCTACCACAAGACCACTCGTGAGGGGATGACAAGATCCTGGAAGAACTGTGGGAAACAGCAGCAGGGCTTCTGCACTTTATAGGAGCGCAATAGCGCTGTATTCGTGCAGTTTTTTGTGTTTTCATTCATTTCTTCACTTTATTCATTCGAAATGTAATATATCTTTTGTTTTCTCTGTCATGTGAATGCTAATTTCATAAAAATTCATCATTTATTCCAATAGTCAGAATTGGAATGGCAGTAGATGGTAATCTCCCTTCTGTTGCATTAAATTTGTTGTTTACAACTCGAGTGTTCTTTAACCGTTTAAGCTTCTTTCTTTTCACTTTCCAAACAAATTTTTCAAGAGTTATTTCCAGAGTTATTATTCAATACTCCTCAGAATATTGACTTCCATTATAAGGTTGAGTAGTAGTAGTAGTAGTAGTAGTAGTAGTAGTAGTAGTAGTAGTAAGTTGTTTATTGTATTAAATCAATGATTATTACAAAGAGTTCAGGTCCACTTACACATCATCATTAGAAAAATATATAATAGATAAGAAATAAGTCAAATATCTTTTCCTAATCTAGTTAACAGGACATTACAGCTTAATGAAGTACATGCAAAATAAACGAGGTCATCGATATGAAATTAATATAAAGAATGATAATCCGTTATGAATTCATAACATCCACGCTATACCTGTGGTACTCGTACAATATCCACAACAAGCTTATCCTGTTGTTCACTATACAATGCTAATGCTGTACATATCAGACACCGATTCGGTGAGCGCCATTGATCGAAGTGCTAGTGCACTAGTAACAAAATCAAATAAATTAACCATTTTCTCCCTATCATCACCAAAATCGAGCAAATTAGCCAGACGATCCTCATCCTCAACCACTTGGAGCCCACAGATGTATTTCGCAATTAATTGCCTTTGATACGGTTCTAAGATCGGGCAACGTAGACAAAAATGGCAGAGGGTGTCAGCTTCTTTCATATTGCATATATTGCATAAGCTCTCTCTTCTAAACTTATGAGAAGTACCTCTATAATAAACAGTTACGAAAAACTTTGAAGACAGACGCAACTGGCACAACACCCTCTCAATCTGGACATTTTGAATGAGTCCCAAGTACTTCTGCCTACCTGAATAGTCCGCTATCCTCCTATAGAACATATTAAATCTGGCACTGTAAACCAGATTGATGTCCTAGCACCAAAAATGGTTGTAGAGTTTTCCAATTAGTAACGGTAGGATCGATTTCAAATTTTGAGGGTCCTCAGCTGTTAGGATATCGTGGGAGCCAAGGACAGCAAGCATGTTAAAAATGCAAGTATAACAGTTGTTATGATCAGTTGACTGGTTGAAGAATTACGCATATTCTCTAATTCCCTAAAACAAATCTTGGGCCACCTACATTCATCTATCATTGAAAATATTGACCCAGTAATTAATTACTCTTTCATAAACAATGGCCTTAAGTGCAGGGAACCCAGTCTCAATTCGTAAAAAGTGATTCGGTGTATTACGTGGGAGATAGAGGAGACCTTTCAGAAATTGGGATTGCACTGGCTCAAGCTCGTTGCCATACCATCCCCCCCAGACCTCAGCCGAGTACAAAAGCACTGACTCCACCAGCGATCGAAAAAGTGCTCGATTGGTATCCCATGATGTGACCCTGCCTTTTGCGCAATATCTCTCAAACATCCAGCAGCCGATTTTGCTTTGGACACTCGGCGGTCTAAATTGGCCCGAAACTTCCCCGACGACGAGAATGACACCCCCAGATACTCAAAATTGAAAACATAGTCCAACTCTTCTGAGCCGCATCTAATCCTTTTATACTTCTTGATGGTCTTATTGTGTCCGAATACTAAAACCTTAGACTTGCTAGTGTTAATGGTAAGTGCGTTGATTCGGCAGTATTCAAGGAGAAAGTCCATTTTCTCCTGGGCATCTGGAACAGAGTCCGCTACAATAGCGACATCGTCCGCAAAAGAAAGCAACATAAGCGTATGCCTTTCGACCCTGACACCTGAGCACCCCTTGCTCATCATAAATCTCTCCAAATCAGCCATAAAAATAATAAACAATAACGGACTTATCGAATCACCCTGCAAAACACCCATAGTAATATCCTGCTCGAAAAATTCGTAAGTCTCCGGCTTCGATAATTTGAAACGTGCGATCCCATAAAGAGATTTAAGCACACAGATAATCTTGCTACTAACTCCCAACTTTGAGAGCTTTGACCACAATAAAGCATGATTGATTGAGTCAAAGGCTCGGGAGAGGTCTGCCATTATACAAACCAAGTTCTGCTTCTTCTTGACTCGGAAGTAAGCCGAAACGGCATACAGGGTGAAAATCTAGCCGATGCAGGACCTCCCAGACCTGACCCCGCCTGGGACTCTGGCAAGATGCCCCTCAGTTCTGCCCATGACTTCATCCTATCCGCTAGGAGGTGTGTAAACAACTTTGAGGTGGTGTTAACCAAGGCTGTTCCTCGATAACTCCCTGGAATTTTTGTGTTTTCATTCATTTCTTCACTTTATTCATTCGAAATGTAATATATCTTTTGTTTTCTCTGTCATATGAATGCTAATTTCATAAAAATTCATGATTTATTCCAATAGTCAGAATTGCAATGGCAGTGGATGGTAATCTTCCTTTTGTTGCATTAAATTTGTTGTTTACAACTCGAGTGCCCTTTAACCGTTTAAGCTTCTTTCTTTTCACTTTCCAAACAAATTTTTCAAGAGTTATTTCCAGAGTTATTATTCAATACTCCTCAGAATATTGACTTCCATTATAAGGTTGATTGTTTCTATAATACATATAATAAAGTAAGACAAGAAATTAATGTGGTTATTGGTAATGGGCAACGTTTTATAATTTTCTGGAAAAAATTCTTTGATGATTCGAGTCCTGCTTTACAAAATCATTCTTACATGAGCGTTGTAAGCATGATCCATAATTTTTGGATTTGAGTGGTACCGTAGGCTTGAAGCAAAAAGGATTCCAGAGGGGCTTACCTGGAGGGTCGAGTTTTACCTTACATTTTATAACAAGTGTTTTTATCTATTTATGTAAAACAATATGAATATATACACATTTATTTTTGAGGATTGTCAAGGTCCACCAGGATTGTCAAGGTGGATACGTGATCACGGTATAGTAGAAGAGTGTAAAGTTTTAGTTTCTATTGGCTTCAAAATTTGTCATGTTCAATTGTCATCTCATCAATTACCTCTTAATTTTTTGCATGTAACCTGGGACCGTAAAAGTAGGTTAATTATGGACAAATGTACATATAAAAGTCCAGTCATGCAGCATGACCCCATGAGCGAATTTTTGAAGAAATCTTCGACATTTCAGTCGTTATTGATCGTGTAGAGAAATTTTAGTTTATGATTTTGATAGACAAACATGAAATCAAATTATTAAATGATTCCTTTTTTTTTTTTTTTTTTTTTTTTTTTTTAACAAGCACCTACTACCTACGTTTTAAACAGCATGGTTCTAGGATTGGTTGTACAGGGATACTTCCATAAGAGTAGTTCAATCTGAATTTGGACAATGTTTCATGCAAATATTACCAATTTTTACAACTAGCGAACGGCATTATTTCGATTTTTGACTGATTTTTCAACTTTGAAATTTATGAAAACTTGATACATATTCTTATAGAAAATTTTACGCTGATTCCGAATATACCACATGTTAGTATGCTGAAAAAATTATTTCGCACAACAAATCGCAAAAAACAGGAGATTTTGACATTTTTGAAAATTTTAACCCGAAGATGTAATCCGATCATGCTGGCCAACGAACTTGAACTTTCGTTTTGGGTCCTTAACATTTTAAAATTTGTTTGAAGTTTCTAGCACAATTCTACGGACAATTATCGTCTGGAATGACACATACATACATACATACATATATACATACATACATTAAAAAATGCGTTAAACTTCACAATATGATTCAGAATACCCTGAAACGGATTTCTGCATAAACTGTTTTCGAAAATTCATATTCTACAAATTTTGAGGCGAGAGCAATAGCTTAATTTTTTTCAAAAATTCGCTAAAAGTGGAAATAATGGTGCTGATCATCTTTATGAATTTGCATGAAAGGGATAAAAACGCTAAGTTTTATATTCTAATCAGTGTACCTACATAAAGACAGATAATAGATTCAACGTGACTTCACTCACCAATTCAGCAGGGTTCACAGTGAAATGAAGATATACAATTCTGTTATTCACCTTGCAAACGACGAATTTCGATTCAACATGGCCATCTTCACAGTATAACTGTTCATCTTCGTGCTTTTGTCCGTCCGGAACTACCAAGGAACAAAAAGGTTTAGTCTATTAATGACAGACAGGATGAGGAAAACCTTTACCTATGCTAAGAATACTTATTGCCCAAAATGTTGCCTTTTTCCTTTTTTGTTCACTAGGTGCGGAGAGGCTCTAACGTAAGTACTGATGGCGGTCACACTTCCATATTACGCAATTAAACTGAAATCCTCCATTGTGATTGGTTCTGGGAGGGTTGTTTTTCGTTGTAGATATCCTAAACACTGCGAGAATGCGTACTGTTCCTAGTTTCCACTTTCCTGAGACCGGTTTTTACAGTGTTTGCACAGTTCCGTACATGTAGAGTTTAAGAGTTAAAACGCTGCACATTATTACACAAAGGTTTATTATTTCTGTGTTAGATAGCCCTTCTATGCAAATCATTGGTCTATAATATTATTTAACCCCGTATGTAATATAATCTCAGAACATGGCTCAACGTGTCACCCAAAAGTGATCACACCTTCTCAGTTCCAAGGTCTCGCCATTTTACTCTGAACAGTAAATGTTAAAAACGGAGATAGGTAAGGAAATTATATTGGTTCAGAGGTCGGTCAGCTGATCAGTGCGCCACTGTGCTTCGTATTTGTTTTCTAGGAGTGCCAAAGGAGCTCCATCTAAATAACAACATTTAGAGTCGATTTAGAAAGTAATTAGCCTCAAAAGTTTCGAAGCTGATCTGAGTCCCTCCATACTTTGTAAATGTATTCCAGATCTCCAAAAAGGAGCTACATTATAGGATTTAGCATCATAAGTCGATAGAAAAACAAATTAGGCTCAGTGGCCCCACAGCTGATCAGTTTGCACTGATATTGAATTCTTGATATTACAAAGGAGGTCCATTTCAAATTGCAGATCCGTAGGTTGACATCAATATGCCTGCGTAGATATATGTAGATGCGGAGGCAAAATTAATGCAATTATGTGAAACATCTACATTTTACTAATCTTACTTCCGAGTCTACCTATATTAGGTAGGTAGCGGAAACATTGTTTTTACTTTTGGGGGAAGACACATTTTTTGTCTCCAATACATCTCCACTCGCATTTCACGATTTACAACTTTGGTTCCGTGTCTGTGTCCGTCGTCTGTCCTCAAATCCTTACAAAACTAGTTGAATTTCCACATTTTTCAACCGATTATGATAAAATGTTCAGAGATTGTGGGGTCCAGGGGGTAAATGGTCCCCTATCAGTTTCATAGTTACCAAATCAATTCTTCGGTCTACTAATGCGCGGAAGTAAATTCCATCAAGCATTATTCTCTCACGTCCTAGTTGTCCAATCTCTCGTAACGATGATCGTAACATTAGTAGCCCCTGCGCATGGGCAAACGTGAAATCCTTGTAACAAGCTTATATTCATAGTTTTAACCGATGTTGATAAAATTTTTAGAGAATGTGCGGTTTAGGCGGTAGATGGTCCCTTGCCAGTTTTGTTGTTGCCAACTGAATACTTCATGCGCAAACATAATTTCGATTGTGTTCTATTTTTCAGGTCTTGGTAGTCCGGTATCTCTCAAATTTGGTGGATAGTTGGGAAAAGACAATTTGATCTCCGAAATAAATTTTAATATCGCACCCATCCTAGAATAAGGGTACAACTGAAAAATTGTCATTTTCGGCAAATCGCATTCAAAGTTTTCTTCCACACCATTGGCTACCCGTTCTTTGGAACACGATGAACATAATTATTTATCTTTGCGAAACTTGTTTCCTACATTATTACTCTAACGCCCCATGGTGAATAAATAGTTTTTTTGACAGTGAGAAGGGAGTGGGGGGAACGGTTTTGTTGATTTTTTAAGAATTTTTGAGTTGTTCCAACTCAAATACTGAAATCTCACCAGTCAGGATCCAAAATGTTCAGAAAAGAAAGACACAAGTTAAAATTGTCCACACAAAAAGGAAACAACTCAAAACGAAACACAGACTATGTGAACTCATCTGAGTTGTGTCTTTCTTCCTAGGACGTGAATTGGTTACTCCCTTCATAGAAGAAAGACACACGCACTCTCTAGCGGAATTAGAGTGCCCTACACATATCTCCACCTTCTACAGACAAACTAGACCGTTTCTACTTCTCAGAACCACAACTAACTCAAAAATCGCGATTTTTGAGTTGTACCCTTATTCTAGGACGGGTGCGATATGATTGTATCATTAGTACCTAGATGCTGCGCATGCGTGAATGTGAAATCTTGGAAACAAACTTGATTTCCTGTTTTCATCTGAATTGAATGGAATTTCCAAGGAATGTGCGGGTCAAGCTGTAAATATTCCCATTTCAGTTGCATCGTTCCCAAAACAATATTTTTCTCTGCGCATGCGCCAATATAAATTCCACCAAACATATTTTTCTCACACCCTAGTCGGTCGACCTCACTCAAATTTGGATGACAGCAAAACGATTTGATCTCGCAAATCAATGATTGTATCATTAACAGCCGGTGCGCATGCTCATACGAGGAATCCTAGTAACGACTCTAATTTCCACAGTTTTCTTCAGATTTTGATGAAATTTTTCATGTAAGCGGCTCAGATAATGGACTTTTTCTCAACAAAGCTAAATGCCAGGTCATTCAGCCATTCATGTCAGAAACTATTGTGAGTACGCCATCGATGGGATCCCACTGATCCACTCCACGGCTATACGTGATCTCGGAGTTTTGCTGGAAGTGGGCTTGGATTTTTCTGCTCACATTGATGCTGTCTGTGCCAAAGCAATGAGAACCCTGGGATTCTTGAGGCCTGATTCTCGTGACATCAGCGATATTCCTTCATCAGTGGTACTGTATCGTACTATCGTGCTGCCAACTCTAGAATACTGCAGAGAAGTTTGGTCCCACACTATGAGGTACACCGTCACAAGCTGGAGCGGGTGCCCCATGTTGGATACTTGGTCGATTACAGGGACCTTTATGCACGTAGTGGCGTAGCTCCAGTTGTCTGAGATCACAGTTTTTACCATAGGCTGGGTAATGGAATCATTAATTGCCCCTATCTTCTCTCAACGGTCGGTTTATCAGCCCAAGCAAACCATACAAGGGATCCTGCTGCGTTCTTCGTCCTGTTTGCCATCAGCAAGAACTTCCTTTATAACTGCCCTCTTATTCGTCTGCAAAGGGAGGCCAAAATGCAATCAGTACCACGCACGGTTTTGCGGTTTTGATTTCTTTGGTGACTCTCTTTTTACCTTAAAATCTCTTCTGAGAGCCTAGTTTTTCTTTTTATATATTTATATTGCTTGGTGTTGTTACTGCTGTTCATGTATTTATTGTTTATTCCATATATTTTAGCTTTCTTTATACTTGTAAATAAATTAATATCCTCAGATAATGTACAGATTAGGCTACATATATAGTCCCGTACCAACTTCATTGTTCCCAAATCATCACTTCATTCTGCGCATGCACAAACGTAAGTTACTTTATTGTTCTTTGTTTGTTTTCAATTGACCGAATTGTGACCTTTCAAGCTATAGTTTTATTTACTACTCTTTTCCGCTTACGAATTTCTTTTCCGCCATGGTGGGTGGGGCTGGGTCCGGCCGAGGTGCCCTGGTCAGCGCCAGTGGGTCTGCTATGTGGCTCCTCTGTGCAGGTGAAGCCTAAATTTTGTATACCATCAAATTTTATTCTTCTATTCCTTTAATTTTCTATTTTATAATGTTTGTTTACTGGGATATCAAGGTATTTGGTTCACAATATAAAATCATTTGATTTGATTTTATGACCTTCCATGACTTTCGCGTTAATATAAAGTTTCATATTTCACCATAAGCACACGTCCCACACGTCACACTGCTTGTCTACAACTCAGTTTAAATTGGAGAATCAAATTGAATGATTGTCTTACCTATCCTGACTTCGTCGATTTTTTTCTTTCCCATGTGCATCAGAGAAATGTTGATATGGCCAGCGTAGTAAAATAATTTGATAGTATGTTCTATCAAAAATGGAAATAGGTTCGGCAGCAAAAGCGAAAAAAATAGTGCAATCGACTGATGAACTCCGTTGTCTGTAAAGTCATAGACAAACAGTTTTAGGCTGTGTAGAAAAATACGTACCTATCTTAAAGTTTAAAGTAATTTTGGATTTACGAGTTATCAATTAGCGAATATTTTGATGCATGACATATTCCTCCACGAAAATGTATTCTCATTATATAGAAAATATCTAATGCAAAAAATAGCATTAATTTCAGAATAAAAAATCGCCTCAGAATGAACGAACTTATTTTGTAAATTCGAATCGATTCTTTATTTTAAGACATGTAGGTATTTATTAATTTACAATTGAAGTTCAGTTGTTACTTTATATTCATATATTCAATTTATCAACTTTTTTGAACATTTCTCATATGTTCAGTAAAATTTCTCATATGTTCAGTAAGATTCTTTAAATTCCAGTCCGGTATGCTGCTAATTCTTATGGATCAATGACTAGAAATAAAGTTATGAAAATAGTCAAAACCAAAATACACTGAAAAAAAAAAAAACTATTAAAATATCTACCTACCAATAAGTTAATACACAAAAATTCAAATAAAATAAATAAATAGACTTTCATCACCTGTAACACTTCCCATCAACAGTAAAATGCCTATGTTGATTACAGAAACAAGGCCCATCCAAAACGAGAGCCCTTCTAATGCCGACTTCACTTTGTATTGAATAGATGTGTAATTGTCCTGCGGAGAGAGAGCAGAACCAACCATTCATGTTTCGGAGCTTGCCATTGAACTTTACTTGTTCTCTAAAATTAAACGCTTTGATTTGATTTGATTAATGTTTCGGAGCTTGTCAGCATCTTCATTTAAATTAATGTCTAATAGAACCTAGGTGGTTTTCACATCAGTACCTAAGTAGCGCGTTTACCAAATCCTTGAGTGGTGGACTTCCCGAATCGCTAGTTACCAGTATTTTTAAAAAGTTCCAGCCATACAGCATGAACGTATGAGCGAATTTTCGTAAGTTATCGTACTATACCTAATATGTTAAATTGCTATTAATTTAGCTTTAAAATAAAAAAAATAAAAAAGCTTTTTAAGCGCAAAGGAATTGATAACTATTATTTTTATGACAAAAAACGTATTCTAAATACTTAGTAATCTGCTACTCATAAAGAGATTTCGGATTTTTAGCTTTTTTGCAGTTTTTATCATTAATATAGCAAATTTTTATGAAATTTAAGTACATTTTCAGCATAATTTTGTACATAAATTTTTCAATGTTCAATTTTAAATGTGATAAACAATATTTGATCAATATTCTGCTAAAAATTATAAATGTAACAACTTTTAGCCATTTTTATCCATTCTTAGTGATTTTTTCAGTACAATTTTGGAACTTTACCCAATTTAATGTGCTCAAAAACTGCTGGCCAACGAACTCTTCCTTTAGTTTGGAAAGCTTGATTTTTTGGCTCAAAAACGGAATTTTTATCTCGATCCGAAGGATAGTTATCGTCTGAAATGACACATATATACAGGATATTCACACTTTTGGTTACTAACATCATAGGGGTCGACCCTGCAACTAATTGCATCAAAAAGTGCCTCAAGGATTTTTTTTTAGAGGCATTGTTCTCGAGTTATTCACGATTTAAGATTTGTCTCGTGTTTTCAACCTAACATCACAAAATCGGCTCTAACTCCCTACCATATTGAGTAAATTTAAATTTCAGGATACCGTTGGAAAGAGCGTTACATTTCCTTTTGGACAATTCACCCAACGTGTGAAAATATGCGGATTTAGTAGTCACGAATTCACACCAAAGTCAAAAAATTGTCTAAACTTGAAAATCTTCTTTTGTTCAAATCGCTGGACGGCATACATAATCCCCTGAATTACCGCGCACGTGACAAGATAAACATGGCCCAAATCTCACCTTTCCAATGGTATAATCAATTTTTATTTTACTTTGCGAATTAAAGGAGAGAAGTATGTTTGTATGTTGTAAAACATGGTTTTTTTCTATGAAATCAAGGGGTTTCATGAAAAATGACCCTTTAAAGAAACTTGATTTCGGAGCCGGTTTCTACTTTTTTTTTTTTTTTTTTTTTCTTTCATGCGGAATTGAATGGCAACACTTGCAGTTCTCCCCAACTCCGTAATAACGGAGTTTTACACTTTAACTTACGAATTCTTTAGTTCATTTGTTATGCTCAATTTGGTGTGTTTTCAAGAGTAAAACTAGTTAATTGAAGTGTAAAACTCTGTTATAACGGAGCTGGGGAGATTCGCAAGTATTGCCATTCAATTCAGCGGGAAAAAATACAACAAAACTGAACCCAAACTGAAAAAAAAAAAAAATTTTTTTTGGGTAATTTTTCACAAAAACCCACGATTTTATAGAAAAAAAGATGTTTTTCAACATAAAAACATACTTTTCTCCATTAATTCGCAAGGTAACATAAAAATTGTTAATACCGTTGGACAGGTGAGATATGGACCAAGTTTTTCCCGTAACGGTAGTGGGAATTCAGGGGATTATGTATGCCGTCCTGGTCCTGCAATAATACACGATTTTCAAGTTTCGGCTTTCCTACGGTATTTTTAAATCTTTAAATTGAATTTACTCAACATGGAAGGAAGTTATAGCCTATTTTGTGATGTAAAGTTGAAAACAAGAGAAAAATATTAAATCGCAAATAACTCAAAAACAATGCCTCAAAAAAAAAAAAAAAATAAATAAATATATATATATATATATATATATATATATATATATATATATATATATATATATATATACATACACTTAACAGCAAAAAAACCGGCGCACCCTATATTTTGTTATTTTTTCACCTTAGCTTCAATTGGTTCATTTATTTATTTATTATTATTATTTTTTTTTTTTGCATGTGCCAAGTAAAGTCGGTATCTTATGAGAGAAGTGCAAGAAACAGAGAGGCAAATAAAAAATACCTTTCGAAAAAATCAGCTTAAATCACAAAACTTCGATGTTTGGACAAAAGTAACAAAACATTCTTCTGCAGTTCTCGTGTGAAAAAAAATTGAAAAATTAATTTTTTTTTTAAATTAATTTTTTTAATACCGTCCCTTGCTCGTACCACCGCCTGCATTCTTCTCGGCATGCTGTTGATCAAATTTGAAACCGTTTCTTGCCTGATGAGGTCCCATTCTGCTACCACCACTGTCCTGAGGTCTTGGAGGTTTACAGGAGGGTTCGGTCGCCTTCGGATGCACCTCTCTAGCTCGTCCCATAGATGTTCTATGGGATGGGAACACATGGAGTTCCGTATTCGCCTCTGAAGTGATTCCACCCCAAACCATTTCAGAACCTCCCGCGTAAGGCACCCTTTCAGAAATATTGCACTGAGCGAAACGCTGCCCTCGTCTCCTCCACCCTCTAACACGACGATCTGAAGCGAATAGTGAGAACCTGGACTCATCGGAAACATTAAGAGTGCTGAAAGGGTTTGAAATGGTTTGAGGTGGAATCACTTCAGAGGAGAAAACGGAACTCCATGTGTATCCCGGAGGGAGTCTAACCACACTGAGATACATTTCTGACATCCTGGAAGATTATGTAGTGCCATTCGCCCCTTACACCGGCGATAATTTTATTTTTATGGACGATAACGCGCGGTCACACGTAGCAAACGTGGTTACTGACTACCTCGAAGAGGTAGGCATGCGCACCCTACAATGGCCAGCTCGCAGCCCCGACCTCAACCCCATAGAACATCTATGGGACGAGCTAGAGAGGTGCATCCGAAAGCGACCGAACCCTCCTGTAAACCTCCAAGACCTCAGGACAGCGGTGCTCGCAGAATGGGACTGATCAGACAAGAAAGGGTTTCAAATTTGATCAACAGCATGCCGAGAAGAATAAAGGTGGTACAAGCAAGGGAAGGTACCACCCGATATTAAAAAAATTTATTTTCCAAAAAAAAAAAAATTCATTTTTCAATTTTTTTTCACACGATAACTACAGAAGAATGTTTTGTTACTTTTGTCCAAACATCGATGTTTTCTGAATAAAGCTGATTTTTTCAAACGGCTATTTTTTATTTGCCACTCTGTTCCTTGCTGTTCTTTCATAAGATACCGACTTTACTTGGCACATGCAAAAAAAAAAAAAAAAAATAAAAAAAAAATAAAAAAAAAAAAATAAATAAATAAATAAATAAATTAACCAATTGAAGCTAAGGTGAAAAAATAACAAAATATAGGGTGCGCCGGTTTTTTTGCTGTTAAGTTTATATATATATATATATATATATATATATATATATATATATATATATATATATATATATATATATATATATATATATATATATATATATATATATATATAAAAAAAAAAGTAAATGATGACTTTTTGTTGCCAATTAGTTGTAGAATCGACCCCTAGGATGTTAGTAACCAAAAGTGTGAACACCCTGTACACACACACACACACACGAACACACAGACACACACACCCACACACACACCCACACACACACACACACACATGAACACACACACCCAAACCCCACTTTTTTTTTAAATACAAAACTCCAATCAATGGCGGAGGGGACACACCGTTAAATTGAAAAATAAACAAAAAAATCAATAAAAAGTGGGGAGGACGCCCAGGTTTACGCGACGTCGGCTCCAGGGATGAGGGATGATGCAGGATGAGGAGGAAGAATGGGTTGAAAGGAAGTGCCCCCACAAAATGACCACCAGTTTAAGTAAGAACCCCTCAGGACGTGGGTGGTGATACCACGGAGCACACCTGCTGAGATGCCTAACTCGAGTGATTCCGTGGCGCTTTTCCTGCACCACACCCCGTGACATGACACGGATGCCACAATTACCTTGACATTTTGGTCGCTACTCTTTTTAGCTCGGAAATTGGATTCCAGAGGTCATTGCAGTACATATCATACTCATTTATTTTAGGCCGCCAAGTCGGCTCCATGTCCACGCTGCCACTGACAACCTGGACATCCAGGATTATGGCAGACACTTCGGGCTTGATGGCAACGATATCCGGCTTCTTGCCCTGGTAACTCAGCTTGTGATATAGTCTCTCTCTTTCTCTCTCTATGAACAGCAGAACAGCTGGATGGCAAAGCGCCTGCTATCTGCTTTGCAACCGCTTCGTGACGGAGAATGCGGCCATCGTGGGTACGAGGACACTGCTGCACCACATGATACAGATTCTCATTTTTACCCCGACAGGCACGGTAAAGGTTTCCACTGTCCCAAGTATACTCCGTGAACATCTCATAGAAGTGGCTAGTTTGGCCGCCCCGACGGCGTGAAAATGGCGGTAGTCGCAGGCCCCAATGCCCTCTGAAGACCATTCCACCCGCTGGGAAGAAATGGGGGATTCAGGGCACTGCCAGAGTTCTTTGCCATCTACTGACCCATGTAGCGCAGCAGCGGGCTCAGGAGATGAACTGGGTTTAGGAGCAGTTGGTGTTGCTCAGTCACACCACAACAAAAGCTGCCTGACAAAGTCCAGGACAGCAGCAGTGCAGGCGACCGCCCAGCTCAAGCACCTAAGGGTGAGCAGGTGCTGGCAACGTAAAGATGGGGTGCTGCCTGAGAGAGAGAGATAATACCGAGCCCACTGGCCTTGACGAGTGCGTGGATATAGGCACATGGGACACCAGGTGGAATGCCTAGTCCAGAGCGCACAGCAGAGCAAATTTCACGATCTAAATCTAGCAGCCTCCCCTCAGTAAGCCTACAAAAGACAAGCCCATAGGTACGCTTTGGCTCAAGTATGTGTGAAGGAGGCACAGATTCTGCTGTGGCTTCAATGGAGCCTTGGTGGACCACCAAGGTCCACATGGCTTGCAGCAATGGTGGCAACACCCATGAAGTCAACTCCAAAGTACCGCCAAACCTCCAGCATGGATCAGTTGGGTATGGGTGGCTGTCCTATGACAAAACACTTCTCATCCACACCTTCACATGATGTTGGCGACCCAACAGGACCAAGGAAACTGAGCCACACTTATCTGGGTTAACCACCAAACCACACCTGGCCCGCTGCTCAGCAAAGGCATTGAGGGCGATCTGCAGGCCGTCACAGGTTTTGGCAAGTAGGATTACATCATCAGCAAAAGCCAGTGCACCTACTCGCATCCCGGGGGCGAGATCAAACCCTATTTCAGCTGGCAGCAAACCCAAGGCCGTGCCCATGACCAGGTTAAAGAGAAGTGGTGACAGAGGATCCCCCTGACGTACCCCATGCCCAATGACAACATCCCCTGACATCTCGTCTCGTGCCTTGAGAACCGCCAGGCCTTCGTGGTAAAGGCAAGTAACATAATCAATTAGACGAGTAGGTGCCCCAACACCATGAAGACAATCGGTCAGGGCAAAATGGCGTGAAGTGTCAAAGGCCTTAGCAAAGTCCAGAGCCGTAAGATGGAGCTGTCGTATCTTGATATGGGCCAGCGAAATGACAGTATGGAGAACTGTTAAGTTCTAGGCTGTGCCATCTGCTGGCCCCAATGCTCTCTGGACGTCACTGATGACACCAGCAACTTGGAAGCGAGATGCCAGAATGTTTTGAAAGTGGCCGAAAACTACCGACAATATAGAATTTCCTTCCTCCTTTCTTTTGAATGAAGATGGTCTGGGCACGGGTCAACACTATTGGAGGTCTTCCCGATAGAAGTTACCGGTTAGGATGAACAGCTTGACATTCTTTGGGGCTTTATTCTAGCGTTGGTCAGAAATACCATCAGGTCCAGAAGAGGTGGAGTTATTGACATGGCACTTATCTGTCTCGTCATACAGCACCGGTGTGCACATTATGCTGCGTAAGGAATCCCTGGTGGAAGCTGGGGCCACCACCAGCTCACCAGGGTTGTGGCTGGGTGCAGTCAAGAGTGGCTCCCAATAGTCCACAGACTCCTGGAGAGGGGGCAAAACTTGCTCTTCCCCAGCTCCTTCCAGTACCTCTGCAGCCACACGAGCCGGATGCTTCCTCCACAACTTCTGGACCCGCTGATATTACCGCCTTCTCCCTTTTTTTTCTGCTCTGTTACCTCCACGAGGTACCAAAGTTGGAGGAACCACTCCCCGATGCCTTGTCACGGTCCCTTCCTCAACCCGTAAGATTATATTCTGTTTATAGGCTGCAAACTCGTCCTCCAAGCCTTCAGGCCCCTCAATAGTCTGCCTCACCAGGTCCTGCATACCTGCCAGTACTCTCATAACCATCAATACGGCCTGCCTGCTCGCCGAGCCTCAACACTTCACTCTTCAAGAAGACCGGAGGTCCCGGGGGAGGATTGCTCAATGGTGGGCTGTTGACCCACGCCTGTAGGAGATGTGGGAGAGGCCCCATGGCTATTTTACTGGATCACATCCTGGACAAGCTGCTTTTAGTGGGGCCTCGTACAAGTCCCTAGTGATGTGATCTCTTCCACTAAGCACCCTAAGCCCCGTGTCCCAAGGCTGGGGTCTGCTCAACCACTGCCACCACAAATCCTACCTCATCAGGGGGGCACGCTGATAACACTTTGGCATAGCGCCAGTGTGCCGGTAGCCTGGGGCTCCCTCCAACCCGTGGTGCCAGATTTGAGATGGGAGATTACCATGTTACTGGACTATCCGCTGTCTCCAAATGCCTGACTGGGTAGCAGGCCCGAGGGCAGAGAACTGGTACCTGCCCTCTAACCACTCTTCCTCCGCCTGAGTGAGGATATTTCTTCCCAAACTCATCCCAAACAATATGGGTGAGCGGAGGATGGAGGTTCTTCACGAGTGCTTTGGTGCCCAGTTAGTGGGCTCGCTGTACACACCCAGCCAGCCAAAGGTGGGAAAAAATAGAAAAAACAGCGAGGTAGGTCACTGTGAGGTATCGTCCTGCCCACAGTGAACAGTGAGTCATCCAGTAACCAGAGAGGATCCGAAGAGCCACAAGCGTGGAGAGGTATGAAGGAGAAAGGGAAACCCTAATTCCTAATCCTCACCTTTGTTCTCTCAGCAAGTCTCACTAGAGATTCTCTGGCAAAGCCCTCAAGTCACGTCAGTCCGTCTTGGCTTGCCAGTATCAAGTTGATAGGAAAGTCAACGAGCCCCCACCGCTCTCGCACCTCACGGAACTCAAGACAGTATTCTAATTTCAAAATAATATAAATACCTCAATTATTTGGGAGAAGAGTGGTCAAATGAATAGAACCACTCTTCGGCCGAAGCGGAAGGGTCCAGAGCGCTGGGTAGTATACTGGTTTTTCTCCCCACCGGCGAGTTTTCACACAATCGATGAACCAAAACTAGCCCCGTTCAGAGCTCATCAAAACAAACCCAGTGGTATATTTAACTAAAAAACACTATTTTCGGAGATATATCACAACAATTCCGAACGTGCGATATACATATATGTATATGTGTGTGTGTGTCATTCCAGACGATAACCCTTCAATAGGATTGAGATAAAAAGTCCGTTCTTGCGCCAAAAAATCAAGTTGTCTGAACGGAAGGATGAGTTTGTTGGCCAACCCTACTTGAGCAAAATAAATTGGTCAAATTTCAAAAAAAGTGGAGAAAAAATCACTAAAATGGCTGAAAATTGTTAAATTTATCATTTTAATTTGAATATTGCTCAAATAAAGTTTATAAAATATAAATAAAACATTGAAAAATTTATGTACAAAATTATGGTGAAAAACGTACTTAAATATCATCAAAATTTGCTA
Source organism: Adelphocoris suturalis (assembly GCA_030762985.1). Lineage (NCBI taxonomy): Eukaryota > Metazoa > Arthropoda > Insecta > Hemiptera > Miridae > Adelphocoris > Adelphocoris suturalis. The sequence continues at coordinate 38,252,241 of CM061040.1, forward strand.
TAAAATCAATAATAACTGAAAAAAAAAACTAAAAATCCAAAATCTTTTTTGAATACCAGATTATTATTAATTAGGATAAGTTTTTTGAATTAAAATAATACGAGAAGTTAACATTTTCTTCGCACTCAAAAAGCTCAAATTTCCAAACAATATAACCTAATATAATACGATAACATATGAAATTTGCTTATTCGATCATGCTGCATGACTGGAACTTTTTAAAATTATAACGTGATGATAGATAGTTCGTGTTTTTAAGAAAACTTTAGTTAACTTTCCATGACTAGACCACAGGGCCGCTCCGAAGGGTGGGGGTGGGGGGGGTCTCCTCCCAACTTTTCGATGAGTGGGGAAATACACAAACTGAAAAAACGGTGAAAAAAATAAATAAAGTAACTCCCAATTCGAAGTCGTGAATTTCCAAATTCGTGAAATTATGGAGAAAAAAACACCTAAGCTGAAATTTCCCAACTCGAACTCCTTTTCTGCAAAAGGGAACAAACAACCTTTGTATTAGATTAGAAGGGAATCTTATAATCCTTATTTACATCCACAATTATTCACAACTTCTTAACTTGTGAATTTCCCAAACCAACTTGAGAAATTTCCTTTCCGGAAATTTTCCCTCTCGACCAAATCGTCATATATAGGTACTAATTCATAAAAAATTTCTCAAGTCGAGCAGAATTGAAAAAATCCGATTTCTCAATTCAATCACGTGTAGGTACATTTAAAAGAAGTAGGTTACTTAGTAAATACCTCGGTAGTGAGAGTGGGATGCTGTGGAACTTGAGACCTGAATGTAAAAACTATAATTGTTTGTTTGCAACTGAAGGTAGAACAGAAGCAATTGATTCTATTTTTCCAACTAGGTAAGTACCTAAGTTTTCGTTTCCCATAAAAGGGACAATCGTTGTCCGGAGAGGATTCCTACTTCCCATTGATAATTCGGGAGTCAAAAACAATTTCTCCATAAACTATCAACTATTTCTCCATAGACTATCAATGATAAATGCGCAATTAATTATTGCCTTAATTAATTGCGCATTTATCATTTATTCAATACCTAAATTTAAATTCAAACAGCAAATTGTCCATTAATCTACCATGTCCAGAACGGTGTTTCCCAACTTTGCATGAACAGTGTGGATCATTGATTCCAACTAGAGTCCCAAAAATTAATGGATTAGTTAATATCTATCGAAATATGAAAAAAATAGGATTGCTGATTTTATGTGCATACTATAATACGAGTACGAGTAAAAAATAGGTATGTCCAGAGGATTGTTTTTAGTCTGTCTGCTTTACGTTTTCGTGCATTGGCGCCTTATCCTCGTTTACCGCGATTTTCCCCCACCCTTACGATGTACAGCTGGACATCCTGTTATCGGAAAAAGGAAGGAATCTGTTTTTTACTAACAGGAAGGCTTTGCAGGGACGTTTAGTTGCGAAAACGTGGTGTCCCAAGAAACATGTATCGTTATTCTGCCGCCTATAAGTCAGTGGGAGATTAAAATTATTTTTTCATTTTTATTTCATCTTGTGAATCGTTAAAAGTTTGTTCCAGTAATGTATAGATATTGCTGAAAATCTCCAGCAGAATCAGGTAAAATAATATAGAGTTTGGTCTTATGTCTGAAGATAGAGAGGGAAGGCTAAAGACAACACCAATTTGGTTAATCACGATTTATCTAGGTTTTTATTGTATTAAAAGTTGAATTATTTATTGATTATTGTTGAGTTTGTTTTGAATTATGATTGGTCATAACCTATTATAATTAATGACTACATTATCTATATTAATAAGATCGTAAGTATGTCTGTCTGTACATTGATTAGAATCTTAAAATTTAGCGTTTATTTTCCATTTCATGCTATTTGTAGACGATTAGTACCATTTCCTCAATTTTTCTCTGTCTGTCTGTCTGTCCGCATGTTTGTCCGCTTTTAACGGTTATCTCAAATCTGACCCAAGGGGGGTGTTTTCTTAGAGGAGGTTGATTGGGGGGGGGGGGATACGATATCTTGGACATCACTGAACAAACTGAGGACCTGATTGATTGAATATGTTTGGAATACTCTAACTTGAATCACAAACTACTTGAAATTTTCAAATCTGAACCATAAAAGGCATTTTGGCGGAGGGGTGGGGGATTAAAGGGGGTATCTTGAATATCACTGAATAAACTGAGAACCTGATTGATAAAATATGTTTGGATAACACTAAAAAACCCCAGCCTACATAGGAATTTTCAATTCCGAACTGAATTGAACTGGCGATCTGATTAGGCGAATATGTATAGATTACGTCAACTTCAATCACAGGCTATTAAAATTTTTTCTAGCCTCAACCAAAGGGAGGTGTTTGTGGTAGGGAAAAAATGGAACGGGGGGAGGGGGTGGTTAAATGGAATAATTTGGACATCACCGAACGAACGTAGATGGCATTTATTTTTTCATTTATTTGGAAAATGGTGGGTTCTTTATAGCTCGGGGTAGTTTTTATAAATGTAGCAACCTTGAAAAATAGCCATGGCGCTTCATGGCAATTCATTTGATAACGCGTGCAGTTTATCGTGTAACATCATTACTAGTAATTCGATACTTCCAATGAAATCACACCACTGCAATGTAAATGTAAAACTACAGTTTTATTTTATAGAGGATAGATTTGAGTGAAATGTTTTTAAATGGAACTACGAGACTGAATGGGACCACGAAGACATATTATTTTCTTTATTGCATTGTTTTGACAACAAATTTTTATTGGGAATTAGGTAAATCGAGTAATTTATTTACCTAAATAATAGATATTGCAATATAATTTTATTTCAGTTCCTCACTACCGAAGGAAGGAAAACATTGTGGTCGTGAAAGAAGTTGAAAAAAGTTTTCTATAGCGTTTCAAAAATGTTGGGCCCGTCTCTGTCCGTCTATGTGCCAATTCGTTGTCACGCAGTTAACTATACTAAGTTTTAGTCTGATTTTGATGAAATTTCCAGAGATTGTGGGAGTTAGCTTCCAGATGGTCCCCTATGATTTTCACTGTCGTCATATCAATAATGGGAGGTATGCGTGTACGCAAAATGTGAAATTATTACAAGGTCGGTTCCTGGCAATCTAATGAACCAATTTCGTTCAAACTTGGAGGGGAGTTTGGTATGACTTTCAGAAAAACTTCCATTGAATTTTATTGCAATTGGTTGAGTAATAACAATGAAAACTAAAACCGAATGAAATATGAAAACATGAAATTCAGTAACTAATGGACCGATTTTGATGAAATTTTCAGGAATTATGTGGATTAGCTCCCAGATGTTAGGAATTTCATTGCTGTAGAATCAATGGTAGTTTCAATCAATGGTAATATTCGTGATATCGTCGATTCGGTCGGAATTTGGTTCTTTCAACTAACTGTATACGTTCATGTTACAATAAGTGAGGAAGCTATACTGCTCACCTAACTTGGCGGGAATTTTCTCAAACGTTGAGATTCAGATTGTTCCGAAAAATTAATGACTTATAGAAACATCTTGTAGTCCGACAGTAAATTGTATTTCTACTGCCAGTACATGTCTTTAGTCTCCTAATGGGTTTTCTTAATTAGTTATTGACTAGCTGGTTCACCCGTGCGTTGCACAGGTTGACTTGAGCATTATCAAATACCCTGTGACCCAAGTTAAAGTAATTCTGATAGATTCGCCCACTCAGATCCCCAGTTGGTTCAGTGACGTTCAAAACGTTTTAACATCCTCCCCCCACCCCTCCCCACTGGGTAAAATTTTCAAAAATTTGGAAAAAGTAGTCTTTGACTTGAACTAGGGAAATCCAAACATATTCGACAATCAAATCCCCAGTTCGTTCAATGATGACAAAGATAACCCATTTCTCCCCCTTTCCCCTAAAATACCTCCTTCTACGGGTTAGATTTGAAAATTTTCAAGCAGCCTGTGATTTAAGTTAGAATACTCCAAACATATACGACAACTCAGATCCCCAGTTCGTTCAGTGCCGTTCGAAACGCTTTAACTCCCCCACCCCTCCCCCGTCATTGTGGGTAAGATTTGAAAAATTTGAAAAATTTGTCTTTGACTTGAATTGGAGTATCCAAACATACTCTACAATCAAATCCCCAGTTCGTTCACTGATCACAAAGATACCCCATTCCCCCCTCCTCCCCTAAAACACCCCCTATGGGGCAGATTTGAAATTTTAAACCTTTCAAGTCTTCGCTGGACTTCCACAAATAATTTAAGAACAAAATTAGCCAAATCGGTCCAGCCGTTCTCAAGTTTTAGTGAGACTAACGAACAGCAATAGATTTTTATATACATAGATTATTTAGTTGAGAGCCTTCAAGCTCGGGCAATCTACAAAATGCAATCCGAATGGTGCTAGGGTGGAACGGGATTTTTGGCAAAAATTAATTTCAACTTTAGGTTTTCTGAAATTGATGGGTCTGGATTGTCCCTTTTACGGAAAACGACCCTACTAAGTACCAATGTAGGTTGGTAGAAGAAACAGCTGAGAGCTCTCTATGTGTTCTACGACATAGTTACTCTTACCAATGATAGCGCTTTGTGCACCAGTGTGCACAACCACAATCCAAGTTGAATTATGATCGAATAAAAATGTTTCTTTATTTTATTTAATGTTTACCCTTGAATAAACGCATTGAGAAATAAAGAAATGATATATAGGATTGTAAAAATTTCTTAATTTTAACAAATACACAAATGATATAATAATTACTTTAATTATTACGATTAAGAAATTTTCTTTATCATAATTCTAATCAATTCATTTCTTCTGAATGCTAAATTTCCATTACGAAAAAATCATAGCGAGTTAGGAATTTTTACTCCGAAGAGTTGGGAAAGTCACGAGGTTCACCCCACCCCAACATTTTCCTTCCGGTACGGCACTGCTAGATCAGTTAATACATTATTGGAATCAGAACGTTCAGAAAAACACGCCCCATATAAAATTTCTGCTTCATTGGTTAAATAGCTTAGAAATTGGATCCGCCAATATTTTAGTCTCATTTTTTCATGATTTTTTTGTCATATTTTTCATTTTTACATCCCAGTAAAAGGGCCCTACTACTCATTTACCTTATTTTATCACTATGTTTATTATCACTTGTCCAGGTTCATTGGGTAACTTACCATGTGTTCATAAAACATGTGTTGGTACTTTTCCGATGAATTCAGTGATCGGATCGATAATATTTGTTGATCTTTGAACTTGTAGTACACTTCAACAATGCCCCAAACTAGAAAATACAAACCAGTTACGAATACAATGGTATTACTGTACTTTTCAGTGTAACAACTAAGTTCTATCTTCACGTACCTACCTATGATTCTTCTTGTTAAGCAATTAAGTGAAGATTCATTTGTGTAAAGTATTTCATAGAGATAAACTGGATAGGTATAGGTAAATATTCTGCATTCAAACAAAGAATACAATAGCTACAATACAATACATAGTTCTGTATACTCACGCTCATCTTGCAAATGCCAAAGTTTAGTAACGTAGCCTGCACAATATTTGCCAATATAAACCAAACACAAGCTCATGGCGACTCCTTGAATCAGAGTGATAGGGGTGTATACAATCATCATTGTTACGGATACCCAGTAAATCAGCCATCTCTAAAATTAAAATTCGAGAATATAAATATAACATGACATGTTTAACGTATGGACAATTCAACATTTTTGACATCAAGAGAGTAACGAGGGCGGATCTAGCAAGCCAAAATTCTTAGCGCCCCAGTTTTTTGGTTTTGGCACACTTTGAATACGTCTCTAGCTAGGTTTTTTCTCGCTGAATTCGATGGTGAAATCGAATTTGGGGTTATCTTGAGCCGTTCAGGAAATATAAGTACCGAAAAATGGGGATACCAAGCGAAATGAAGAAAACAATATTTTTGAACGATAATATATTATTATATACGTGGGTAATATGAGAAAATTTTAGTATAAAATAAAGTGATTTAATCCTTCTATTGCATATTAGGAACTAAAGAAAAAAAAACTCCGATTCTTACTGGAAAATGAGACTAGAAAAGAAGAACAAAATAGAATTCAAACGCGAGCAATTGACCTGTGACATGTCACATGTCACTTAATCCTCAATCATTGTCATTTCCTTCGTCGTCAAATTCTGACAGGCCATCTGCTAGTAATTTAAGGACTTCGTCGTATAAATCTTCAATGCCTTTGAAGGCGAGAAAATTCTCAAGCACGTGATGAGTGGATCAGATGTTACAAGCAAGTTATGCAGCACATCTCTGTTCGTATTTATTCTGGAATTCCTTCTGGAATTTCTCGTTTTAGTCAATTCCTCTGAATACATAACTCATTTGTGTAACTCCTTCAAATGCGTAGTAGATGCTTTCAACTCTGTAAGTCGTTCCCTTGTCCTATGGAACGCCTGGATTTGATGGCTAAGGTGCTTTCGGTTCCTCTTCAACACCTATAGGGGGTTTTCAAAAACAGTTTTTAGATGCCTCTTAAGGTGTCAAACACTGGTCCCACCACCCTAGTCAACACCCTCACAGAAAAATGAAACAAACCACGATCATAGGTAGCCGAATGGGTAAAAGTGAAAACCCAGATCGCTATCATTTGAGCAGGGGTTTTGAGAATATGGGAGTCCTGAAGACCGCTCCGCCGGAGGTCATATTCGAACCTTAAGGAACCCGAGTTGGGGCTGGGAAGATGACACCCTTCTTCCACTTCTTAGAGATTGAGACCTACATCTACTTACCTACATCTTGGATCCACAATCAATTGGTCAGATGTCCGTCCCTGAATTTCTTGAATTCCTTGTGCATAATTTCAATTACATCTTCTGACAGTTGCCCAATAGGGATCAGAAAGTTCTCAATTATTTGGGTTCCATGAGTGAGAATTCTATGAACTGTTACTGGCATTTGGTACCAGTCGTACAAGCTCACGTACAGCTTGGCTGTATCAGAAGTATATTGCTTAAAAGCGGTGTTATTAACTTCACGAGCTGAGGCCAAAACTTTCAGTAAGACGCTTAACCGTTCAATAAGTCCTTTATCGACCCCAGTTACGGAAGAACATGTGTCAGGGTCTGAAAAAAATCTTCTTGCTGAGTTCCCATCGTTGGTATTCCCTAAACCCTGCTTTGGGTTGTCAAGAAGCAGGCCTGTTCGTGAACGAAAATCATCTATTATTTGCTTTTTGCGCTTCTTGACAACTATGAAACAATAAAAAATGTCTTCCGTCCAACCATTTCGCGTGTTTAGTAAGAAAGAAGCCTTTGAAAGGTCAGAAACTCGTAAACGAGTTCCACTATCCGCTTTACAAGCAGATACCATGTTACATGGATATGTCTTTGATTGGGGATTTCATAACGGTTGTCCTCGAGTTGTCCTCGACTATTGTCAAGAGGATGAAAATGTTTCCTATGGAGTGGAGTAAATGATGCTATTGCTTTACGTTAAGAATATTGTAACCGGCTTATTAAAATTGTTTATAGTCCAATCAACTTAGTTTTGGAATGTAGCCAGGTACGTAAGGAGGGGGAAATTGGTAGCTTGAGATATGAACATTTATCACATAAATCAAGCGCTTTCCTACGAGTGGCGAACGATTTTTGTGCGATGAAAACTGCGGACGTTTCATTCCCCTAGCAACGGATGGGTTGTACGTGAAAATCACTGAAATTGTGCACAAATTTTGCGTGACGGAAATTTTTGGTTGACCCCCCAGAGCAAAGACATATCCATGTCAAAAAAGTTTACGATCGTGACATTGATTCCAATATCTCTTGAAAATTTTTAAAAAATTGTTAATTTTCATGTTCAGTGTATTGTCATGAGACAGGTTTGGATTTACACTTAACACGTAGGTAATTATTGAGTGTCGGCCTTCTTCAAAATAAAAGTTTGCCACTTTTAATATTCTGAATAATTCTCTTCGCTCAATAGAGACTTTCAGACCTGGAAAATAAGAAAAATCATATTTCCTAGAGTTGCAAATAATAGCAGCTAAAATTAACGAAACTATGTTCTATGATACTTGCAGTTCACCAAGCTCCAGGAAGTTCCGAAGAATTCCGAGCATTTTAAAATCTATATTAGTGCTTTTATCTAGTTTTAAAATGCAAAAATTACTAAGATGGTCATCAGAATTAGCTAAATAATTCATATAGTTCATTTTTTACCTTCAGTTGACCCTTCCATATTCACAGGAAACTGGGAGAAGAAATTAGAATTCACCAGAAACGTTTACTTGAAAGACTGAGCTCAGGTGCGAAAAAGAGTAATTAGCTTGCGTCCGGGGTCTCCCCTTCACTAATACGGTACGATATCTCCCTCAACTATCTTTTCAGGTTCTCTCCGGTCCATTTGAGTCATCAGGGGCTTCCTCCCTTATGTTATGTCTACCTTTCAGTTAAAATGGAGAACTTTGGATTTTCGACTTTTGACTTGCTAGATTAGCGTGCTGGACCAATGTGAGGCGGACCAGACAGGGAGAGCCAGAGGATGGCAGGTGGCGGTGGTGAGGAAAAAGGGGCAGTTCAGGTGAGGGGGGGGAAGGCAACGGGACTGGCGGGGATGTTCCCACTCTCACGTTCATTTATCGTTAAAATAACGTGATTTAGCGTTCGAGAGTCGTTCGTTTATCATGGTAATATTGGTATTTCCCACACTTCTTGCTCTTGAATAAATCAATTCTTATAAATCCGTGGTCCTTTTCCCAACACTGCGCACAAAGTTTAGTAAATTCGGTCATTGTCATGTAACCAACAACGAAGTCGTTATATATGTTTTTCAAATAATATTTGTTCTGCGGAAATATAAACACAACATTCACAATATTGCGTATCAACTGCCTGTCAACCAAGTTGTAGCACTGAGCCAAATAAATACAGGATATATCTTTATGACGCTCCCTTGTGAAATCATTTTTAATTTCTATTTGTTTTTCGAGAAGACAATATAATCAAAAACCACTAATCAATCAGGATGACAGCCGTCAACTGAAATTATATCTTCGCAATTAGCGAACGAAAAAAGGAATTATTTCCTGACCTACTTCATATTCAACAAAACGGTAGCGATCGAGCTACCGTGATTAGGAGTTTGGTTGAGGTATCTCTTCTGATTCGGCGTTCCTCTCCGCTCTACCCCTACGCGTTCTGATACCTACACGAGAGGGGGTTGTGTTTTCTAACCAACACAGTCATTGGTTTGATCAAATTCTACTCCACCATTTATGCTTTTTCTGAATACTAGATGATGTTTTTTGTATTATCAAGAATGTCACTATCGATCGATCAAAGCCTTGGTAGCAAATAGCAACGGAACATCACTAAATACCAAATGTCTGTCGCCAAATTTTGTTTGATTTTTTTTTCAGTTTTAAAACACTATATTATTTGGGTTCAGAATACTTTTTCTGCTCGTTAAAATTCCCCTGAGTTGATTTACCAAGGGTTTTGATTACATTCAATGAAGAAAACATTTTGAACGGTTTCTCAGCAATTGCAGCTCTTTGTACACATTGACCCAGAACCGTCATGGGTAGGTCATGTAGTACGTTATGGCAATGTAGTTCATCACTAGGTTCTATGTAGTACTCGGGCCAGGTTCCCCAAAAAGTATACTACTAAGCTAAATTATCTCCTGTTTTCCCAGATAAATTAAAATTTGACAGGGAGCTTCTCTCGGACAACGAAAGTGATGAAATGAGAGACACCATCGTGAGCAGTCCGTACATTTCAACCTTTTCTTCCTAGAACACCAAAAATGTGTAATATACCCCCCCCCCCCCCCAAAAAAAAGACGCTCCGCCAAGCCACAGAATGCATGATATCATCCAATTTGGGCCAGGCCAGTAGTCAGATTCTTTTCCTTTTTGCTGTGTTAGGGAATGTGAAGGACCTTCAACGGCTTGGCCGATTTTCGCCATCCATACAGTTTCAACCATTGCTGTTCTCCAAAGGTGGTGGGGGAATATCTCCTTTAAACGGACTTACCTAATTTTCATTTAATTTCTGCATAAGGACCAGAGCACAACTCACTTCCTCCTCATTATCCACTATTACAAAGCTCTACAACTTTTAACACGATACCAGTACGAAGTATATAACACTGTTTCATGCCTATCCAATCCCATTTTGAGAAACTACTTCCATTTAATTATAAATATCGTTCTCTTGAAATTATATCATACAATGACATTTGTGTTTCGTATACTTCTTACAAAGAGCTAAAGTGGGCTGTAAAGAGCGTTGTGTTCCACAGTGCCTAAAAACAAAAAAGGTTCATATCCCCATACAATTTATAAATGAAATATATTATTCAACAACAGGAATATATTTTCAGTCTCGGTGTGATGTGTGAATTCACCGCCACACTTAACAGTACGGTAGGTAGTGCGACACGCGAAAATCGGCCATGCCGTTAAAGAAGTGTATGAAATTAGATGAAATAATGCATTTTGTGGCTTGGCATTTGTTGAATGCGGAGAGTCTTTTTTGGGAGTTTCTCTACAACAATCGCCTTGTTTCACTTGTTTGAAACTTTCCGTGTTACTATCTGTGTGTTAAGGAGCTTAACTCTATTCATAGGTAGGTACTTTCTTAAACTATTAACTTACTTTTAAACACTGGATCAGTGTGGCAGTAAAATTTGTATCCAGCTTTGGTTGGAGATTTTGCATGATGAAGATTATAGATTCTCCTGTCAAAAAATGAATAATAATCTAGTACAAATCGAACATATTTCAATTTTCCTAATAAATAATTTAATTGGTTACATGAGTCATAATTTAGATCAAAACAGAAGTTTTTGTAATTTCAGTGAATCGAACAATAATTCTTTGGTTTGGGTTAGCACATTAAAGATTTTTACCAAAACCCTAGCAACAACTCGGTTGTAAGCAGAAATTATATCAGAAAACACATTGGGACATTTCATGTCTATAGTTGCAGACTCCTATGCAAGCTCTAAGAGCCTCTCAGCTGATCCGGACACTGGGCATCGTCAAGTAAATATTCTAAAGAGGCTACATAAGAAATTGCAGCTTTCTAGAGTGTAAAGTATAGAAATTACCAATTAAGATTATTTAACTACCGCTTCACAAATCAAACCGTTCTCGCAATATTCGGATCACCTGCTATGAATCAAATCATCGAAACACCAGCTCAATGAAATCATCAGAAATTAACAAGCGGTGACTTAGCTTCCTCTGTGCCACTGCTCATCACATTTATTAATGATTTGTTATGCCAGTAAACACACAAACATTTTCTATGTAAGACCGCTCACTTGTAATGTAACAAGAGCTTTCCTACAATGGGGGCTGTTCGTGGGGAAATGTAGCTCTGTTAGTTTTCGTCCAGCGAAAATGGTTTTGCACAGAAAATATCGGAAATGGTTTAAATGATCGGAATTGGTTAATTCGTTGCCTAAACTGCAGCAAAGTTCAATCTATGCTGCACGTAACTTGTTGACGAACTTTAGACAGTTCTTGAAGTTAATGCCTAATGATATGGCGGTAACCAGGCTTACTACTTGTTTCGTTAACACCTGAAGTTATTGTCGTCGGTTCTAGTTTGAACCACCATATCCGTATCTTTTCCCGGCAAGGACAAACATTTTAGTTTTTTAATGTAGATGCCATATTCTTGTGCGAGTTAACATTTTAGGCCGAATCTTTTTGTCAGGCCTGGCCAAGTGGATGCATTCAGTTGCTACACTCTTACCATTTTCTTTTTTCTTCTGGTGGTGGTCGAGGCGACCTTATTGAGAGGAAGGCCGTGTCGATGCCTTGTGTTTTAAATCAAAATGCTGAAAAGATCTTCATGTTGAAATAATTCAAACTGAAAAGATCACCTACGGTTACACCGAAACGCTTACATTGATTGCACAGAGTTCCCGTCATGCTCCTAGCAGAGGAATGTGTTAGCAGATGCTTCACATTACCTTGGCTCGCTATTATGCTAAGAGCGTCGGGGCAGTCAAATTAGCTAAGTCAGTACTCACGGGATGTGTATACGGATCAATGTGTGTTCATGTGTCTAATCTTAGTATCTTCAGTACTAATGAGTATCGTTAGAATACCAATCGGTCGAACGAACGTGCTAGTAGAAATCAAGAATAATGACGCCATCTCTCATCTGCCCACATTACCTCCCAAATTCTACATAAATATCAAAAATACTCTTTGGATAGTAATTCTGAACGCATAATGAATCAATGTACTATACATCTGCAAGGGTATTCATTAATATTATTCACAGGTACGTACGATCTCTCCTTTGCCATCGCTTATATGAAAAGAGGGACCATATCAATCCATCATAAACAGTATGGAGGAAGTTGCTGACGAGCCAGTAGTACTGGACCATGAGGAGAATAGATGTCGCTATGCACATCCCCAACAACAGTTGCAAAACCGGATCATCGATTGGTGGTGGTAGAATACTCCTGAAACATCAAAGTTGTACTTCATATAATTCAATACAGGTTAGCTATTTTTTAGATGCCAGTGCCAAAAACCCAATTGATGTCCTCCCCATTTATTTTTATAGCTGTAACCCTTTGACTAGCAACAATTAACTTTTCAACTTCCGCTACCACCAACGCAGAACCGCCCACCAAGGTAGATTTTTTGAAATGAAAAACACATAACTTTTGCGAACAACAAGAACGAAAATATTTAATTCCTCTATAAAAACAAGAGGTATATACTTATACCCCACTCTCTCCAACAAATAATTCTTATCTGCTAGGAAAACGGAAGGCAATAACTTTAGAATGGTAAATTAAACAACACGAAAATCTGGCCAGAACGAAAATGACAACTTGGAGTCTTAAACTTAGAAATTAAAATGACCTATACGGGGTAACAGTACTGAGCGAGGTGCTCCAAGAAAACGGAAACAACAAAAACCATCAAATTCAATATTCGGAAAAATCAAGCACAAAAGTAACGAAGCTCAAATTCTCAGTCACTGTATTTTTAACGAACAGACTAGTCCTCAAGTTTTAAACAATGTCATCAACCTCAGCCCTGAAGCTGTAGATTGTGGTCCCCGTTGGGAGAGTAGGTCCGCAGCGATCGGTGGTAGATATGTGAAACAATTGCAGAGCGGTGTACACTGTGTACACTGAGGGAGGGCGCTCCCAATACGTGATACTGACTTTCTGTTTGTACTTGAGCAGAACAGAATATGATCATATGTCCCCCTCCAGCAGTTTTTATACTTCAGAACCCCCCCCTCCCCCCCATCCTCCCACCCACCAGTCAGGAAAGAGTTGGGCTAGGTAGAGGAAGAAATGGAGCTGGCAAGCTAAAGTGTTTGAGTGATGGTCTTCTTCGAGTTCTTTTCTGACGGGGTCTTTTTTCGGTCACACAGATATAATGTTGGTGGATCACAGGTGGAAGACAGTTGCATATCATTTACGTTTCACATATAAGATGGTGTTAATCTCTTAATTCCCTATAGATTCCTTCATTTTGGAATAGATTGTTTATACTAGGTATAGTACCAGGTTATTTGCAGGTGAAAGTACCTAGGTACTATTTATGCAGAGTGTTCTGGTAAGTAATTATGTTTTAGGATTTTTATCAAAACGTAAGAAATACAAAAATAAATTAAGACTATAGGACGCAGATTGTTCATCTGTTACGGTGTTATCCCTCCTAAAGGCTGAATCTCATCCTACTTCTCTTATCTAGAATCTTGGAAACCGATTGTCTATCATTTCGACTTTAGGGTGAAGCAGACATAATCATATCTAAATTTTAACCTTTTTGATCCATACAGGCATATAAAACCTAAACTTCGAATTATTTTGATCGTTTTGACACCAACACATTTACGATAAGAATTCGCCATATACTTACTGATACAAACAAATGTAGAGCCACCCAGCAGATATAATGTGCATAGAAATGCTGCTCACAATAATTCCAAACACAACAGAAAGTGTCATGGCTGAGCCAACAATATGGAGCACTCCTGACAACGATTTACGAATAGCAGATTTAGGTTTTAGTTTCTTCTTTTGAGCGACGTCGCATTTTTTCCGATGAATTTTGAGGTCTGATAATGAAATCTGAAAGTAATTGAAACACTTTATCGTATTAAGTAACTACTATCAAGTAACATATCGTACGGTGATCAAACATTTGTTTATCCTACAAAATCGAATTTAAAAAATAATTTTTAAATCACTCAATTATTTTCCGAATTTCATAGATGTAATCTTCCAAGCATATTTTAGCCTTACCTTAAAAGTTTACGTTCGCTTGCAAACACACCAATAATATTTTACCCCAAGCCCCCCCCCCCCCCCCCCCCCCCCAAATGCGATATATACTAGGGGAAAACCCATAAAATCCAATGACCAATAATATTAAAATTTAAAAAATATCACTGCCAACGCTCCATTTTATAGTCTGAAAATAGTAGTTTATTTATTTAATCGTTTTTACCCATTTACCTATCTTAGAAAAAAAAGTACCTATAACGACAACACCAAAGTTCTAATCATGCGGCAAGATCGTATGAGCGAATTTTCGTAATTTTTCGCATAAATTTTTGTTCGCAATTCTGAGTATTCTGAGAAAATTCTGTTCGTACGAATTCGTCGCAATGAATCGGCAGAACAAGGCTGTATACACTGGGTGCCAATTTCGTTAGGTAGTCCGAACGTTTTCGCCAACGCAAAAAATGTACAACAGAGGGAAAAACCTACCCTGTTCCGTTATTAAATTACTATTATTATCATTATTTTTATTTGTTTTGTAGTCCCTACTTTCTTGGTAAAGAAAATGGAATACGCAAAACTGGAATAGACTGGAAGGATAGAAGATTCATTCTCAATTTATATAAATGTCAAACAACAATGATAGATATAAACGGTTGTAGGAAAAAAGCCAAAATCAGGAAGGGTGTTCGTCAGGGCTGTCCGCTATCTCCTTACCTCTTCAACCTTTTTATAGAGGTAGCTATAAACGAAGTTAAAAACAAAATCAAGGGAATCACTATAAATGGTAACCAAATTCACTCCATCAGATTTGCTGATGACATAGCGTTAATTGCAGACTCTGAAGGAAACATCACCCAGATGCTCAATTGTTTGGATACAATTCTAAACAAATTTAAACTCAAAATAAACGCCAAGAAAACCAAGGCAATGGTTGTAAGTAAAGATGACTATCATAACATAAATTGCAATATCCACATTAAGAACGAAAAGATACAACAAGTACAGGAATTCTGCTACTTAGGAAGTTTATTTACTCACGACAATAGATCTAACAAAGAAATAAGGAGAAGAATTACCTTGGCGAAACAAGCCTTTGAAAAGAAGAAGAATCTCCTATCTAATAAAAACCTAAGTATTCATACAAGAAAGAAATTTATTAAAACATACATCTGGAGCATACTGTTGTACGGTTGCGAAACGTGGACAGTAGGAAGATACGAGAGGGATAGGCTTGAGGCCATGGAAATGTGGCTGTGGAGAAGAATGACGAGGACAAAGTGGACAGAACGGAAAAGAAACGAAACGATCATGGAGGAAATAGAAGAGAAGAGAAACATCATGACATCATTAATGAGGAGAAAAGTAAAGCTAGTTGGACACTTACTGAGGCATAATAACTTCATCACCAACATCATTGAGGGGAAAGTAGCAGGAAGACGACCTAGAGGAAGACCAAGAAAATCCTACCTGGAAGATATATACCACCTAATGGGATGCACCTCTTACCATCAGCTGAAGAGGGCTGCAATGGATAGGGACGAATGGCTACACCGACAAGGCGCTGCCTTTAGAAGATGATGATGATGACTTTCTTGGTCTTATCTATTAGAACACATTTATAAAGAAGTAGGTAATCAAAACAACATAAAACTAGTAAAAACATTAAGTAATCATATCAACAAATCAAAATAGGACATAAATCTGGAATAAAGCACACCAACGCTGATGCCTCGTCAAGAAGGCCGTTTATCACTGAAAGCTGTACATATTGTCCTATACAGGAGGCGAAGAGAGATGCAGTTGTGGATGCTCAGCTGGCTAGGTAAGAAAATGGAATGTAGACTGGTCTGTGGAACAGAGAAGGGATTCTGACTTAGAGCCAGTCTTCAAGTGGTTGGAGGAAGGACAAAGGCCTATCTGGCAAGATGCATCATCATATGGGCAGAGAACAAAACATTATGGGCAATGTTTGAAAAATTGAAGGTGATTCAAGGAGTACTGGTAAGGGATTGGGAGAATGATAATGGCTCACAGCAGATTGTACAGGTATTAGTGCCCAGATCTCAGCAAGATAAAGTCTTAACTAAGGCACATCAGTGTGGTCATTTTGTCCAAAGAAGAACCCTGAGTGCTATACGGTCTCACTACTATTGGCCTGGTTTACAGGAAGACGTCGAACAGCTCTGCTTGGCTTGTGAAATATGTGGACGAAGAAGAGGTAAATTCAGAGGGTCAAAGGCACCCTTGCAAAATTATACAGTTGGTGAGCCATTTGAGAGGCTAAGGATAGATGCTGTCGGACCGCACTGCCTCTCACTTAAGATGGAAATAGGTTCATAGTTGTTGTTGTTGTTGATTATATCACGAAATGGACAGAGGCTTTTGCAGTTCCTGACACCAAAGCAGAGACCATCGCACAAGGCCTGGTGGTTGACATCATCACTCGTTTTGGAGTACCAAGAGAATTGCAGTCTGACCAGGGGTCGAACTTTGAGTCACAGGTATTTCAAGAGGTGATGGTGTTACTGGATGTTCACAAAACTTGAGCAACTCCACTCCATCCACAAATTTCAGGGGTCCTTGAGCGTTTTAATAGGACTTTTTGGGAAATGCTGGCTGAGGTAGTAGGGAGGAACAAGAGGGATCGGGACCAAAAGGTCCCATGTTTGCTATTGGCGTACCGAACTACTGAACATGCGGCAACCGGTCATTCTCCAGCAATTTTGGCTATGGGGCGAGAACTGGTTCTACCTTCGCATCTTCTTGTGGGTGCGATGCCATCAGGCAGGAACCCAAGATCAATATTTGCTCAGATACTGAGGCACCAAATGCTGGATGTCCATGAAATAGCCAGGAAGAAATTGCTGGAGGTAAGAGAGGCAACGAAATGGCGCCATCAGGAAGATGATTTGGTCTGGGTTTATAAGCCCAGGCGGCGTGTCGGGGCCTGCCCAAAACTGCAGTCCCCATGGGTTGGTCCGTGTAAAGTGTTGAAGAGGATCTCGGATGTGGTTTCCCGAATTTGCCTTCCAGTTGGTCCAAGCAGACAACTTGGTTCCTTTTACAGGTGACCTTCACGAAGAGGGAGATGGAGTAGAGGATCAATAAACAGTGATTATTATCACAGTCATGGATACCACCACGTGAAGTTTGATGTTGATTTGCTTCTAATAAAAAACCTAAGTCTTTGTTTTGCTATCAATCCGAATTGTATTGTGTAAAATAATATCGCGTAATCGTGCATAAGTCTTGTTTATTAATTAGTGTTCCCGTGTTTTATAATAATATAAATATATATATATATATATATATATATATATATATATATATATATATATATATATATATATATATATATATATATATATATATATATATATATATATATATATATATATATATATATATATATATAGACGGGGGAACCAGCCAGTTAACCGTCATGCAGCAGTACATCAACTAAATTTTAATGACTGCTATGGAGTTCGAGTACTCAAGAGGCTGCGAGAGGAGAATCCACTGCTTCTTCACTATGCGGAACAAGCTCGGATTTGGGTTCTGGGTGCCCTCAAGCCGCCGGGCCTGAACTCTTATGGCTGATTCCCCCGAGGAAAAACAATTTTTTTAAATTTGGAAAAATTCTTTGACCTGAAAATTGTTTTCGCCAAAAATTATTGTTGACTCAAAATTGAACTCCAACACAACCCACAATACTTATCAGGTGATCAAGACTGCCTAAACACCAACCACACAAAAACATCTTCATTAATCTTGATAACGCAAAATAGCGAAACGTTGATTATTTCTACTCATATCTGTGTTTGTATTTGTACCAATTATTCGATAAATTTATATATATATATATATATATATATATATATACACATATAGATGGATAGATAGGTAGATAGACTGTTGGAATCTGTGTAAACCAATAAATTTTGAGGAACGGTTAAACATGTGTTTCTCTTGGTGGATTACATAGGTTCATTATTGGAAATAGTAAACCAAAATATAATAATTGACATACGCACTCCTCTTGACATGGGAGAACTCTGCATCACCTTCCAAGCAACCCTAACATCCCTGAAATCTGACGTGAACTTTCTGGCATCGAAGAATTCACCTGTCACGTCTTCTGTTGGTTGCTCTTCGTCTGAGTCCTCAAAGTCATTAAGCGATTCGATTTTCTCTTTTCGTGCATCCAGTTCGACTATTTCATCCTTGAACAAATAATGTGAGTTACAAACAAGTAATTTAAAAAAATGTATACAAATAAATAAACAAATAAAATAAAATAAAAAACCGGACCCCCTTTATCTCTTCTTAGAGCTGAACGGCTAAACATCGAAACAAATTGGTAAGTAATGCATGCATTACAGGGAAGTCCCTTTGAAGGGATTGTATATGATTTTGGTTAGAGTTAAAATAAGAGAAAAAATAAAATTGTCATGACTTCTCGAAATTTCCCCCTCCTCCCATTATCCCCCTTTACCGACAGTAAATTGTCATCATAAAACTTCCATCATGAAATTTGGAACTCCTGTCCTATTTTCCAAAACTAAACCGAATTCATAATATTTGGGAATTGGGGAATAATTGGATTACGAAAATCTGACGAGAATAGTTAAAACATCATGATTAATTACTATTATCCTCTCCATTCACCCGATCGCATGATGAAATTTGAAACTTCTGACATACGTTCCAAAACTATATCGAATTCGTAATGGAACAAAATAAGAATCACGAAAATCGGTAGAGATTTGTAGCTTGGGCAGCGCTTGAAATAATCGGTAATCATTCTCTTCACCCCCCACCACGACAGCAAATCCGAAATTCCCAAGGTTTGGTGCACAACTAGACTCGAACTGGAATCGAACTAAATAAGAATCACGAAAACCGGTTGAGCTACCGGTTGTACACACACACACACACACACACACACACACACACACACACACACACACACACACACACACACACACACACACACACACACACACACACACACACACACACACACACACACACACATCTTTGGATTTTTTAATGGATTTGGTCTTAGAATGGTCTAAATTGTAAATAATTGTATACATAAGGGCCCCAGTGGCCTTTATAAAAATGTAAGTTCTTTATCTTATCTTATCTTAAAACGGATTTGTATTCAGTTATTTATTTATTTTTTATCTCATCCCCACCCTACTGGATCAATTCTAATAGGCGTCCCTCTTATTAACGAAGCCTCCCCTATAAGACGTAGCTTCTGAGGGACTTCCTAAAAACGTGGAAAACACTTTTAAATCTGGTGTCGATAGTAGAGGCTGACCCAAGGGTTGCCTTGTTTGATTTTGATGCTATTTAAGAAAATCGAATTATTAGTATAATTTTGTGACTGCCTGATGTTATTTTCTTCTTCTTCTTTTTTAATTTGCAATAGACTGGTTTTTAGTTTCTTCATTGAGTTGTACCTGTTTGCAACCTTTGATGCATAATTTACTGTTGGTCGCTGAGTGGTGTGATTTTCACACTGTAGTTCACCTCTGAGCCCTGAAGAAGATAATAAATTTATCGAAAGCTCGGCGAAAGAGGAGGAATCATTTGTTTGGCCCCAATCCTGATAATTTCACGACAGATAGTAGAGGCTCCCCTCCAATTTCAATATCCTAGGGTGAAAAGTAGAAAGTTTAGTAACTATGGTGATCTGGATAGAGTCCATCATTTCATTTGTCTCTCAACGTCCCAGATAGGATTTGTATTAAATTTAAACTTCTTAGGGTGAACAGGAGGGAATAGACTCACTCAGCTGACATATAGACAGATAGAATTTGTTCAATAAAGACAAAATGCATACTTATATTGGTAGTACAAATTCAGAACTTTTACTTTATCAACGGTTGGCTTGGGCCGTGTTGTTGGATAAGGTCTTGGCGTTTGACCGAAAATTTAGCAGCATACGTTTGATATAGCATCGCATATCCGTCTACATAATCTACAATTGACTTTTAAGCGAATTTATATTTTTTAATATTTAATATTAGAATATATGACATATTTATTAATACATATTATATATATATATATATATATATATATATATATATATATATATATATATATATATATATATATATATATATATATATATATATATATAATACTATATGGTTTATAATAAAGCATTCCACTGCCCCATTTTTCACAAGCCACGATAACATATGCTTTTTGTATCTAGTGCTCTGTGAATAATGTAAATAATAAATTTTGGACTGTGTGTTGACATAGTTATTCCCGGTCTTGGTGCAATATCTGAAGGATAGATAATATGTTGAAATACGCTGTGAATATATTTTTGTGGATTTTTATGGTATATAGCTGCCTTAATAATAAAAAAATAGCTTATTAACATTAAATAGATTCAGAGATGGTGTCCTAGGTGGTAATGACAATATTATTTTCATAATGATTTCCTGGTGTACGAGCAATTTATTTATATGTGAGGAGTGTGTAACCCCCTCCCCTCGTCCTCCCCATGATATTAGGGTGCAATCGTTTCATCGTACTTCTCGGGAGTGTGTGTCTAATGTTGTGAAAATGTACATAAATTTCTTAATCTCATCATGGGTATAGTCAATATGGGGTAGCCAATTTAGCTTTTCGTCCAAGAATAGCCCTAGATAATTATGTATGGCAACGCACTCTATTGCGCCACAGGTACCTATAGCTGATATTTTGTTTATATTTATGTAATATGATACTTAAATTTTTCTCATCAACATAATTATGTTTTGTGTTCAAAGTTAAATAGTTTTCACAGGGCCAGTTTCCTACCACTTGGATCACTAGGATTGCACTGGCGAATATATTTTCCTATTTGCCACCTTCAACTAACATGCCAATGTCATCGGAAAATAATACATCTTAGTTTTGGTAATTCTAGAAGGGCCACTTAGTGTATATACTCCTAAAACAATAGAGAACCCAATGTTCTTCCTTGGACTACAACGAAATAATATTGTAATCCTCTTCACTAGAGCACTCGCCGATTGACACCCTGTCTCCGGTTTGTCAAGTAGTGCTTAACCATTTTAAGCTAAGGCCTATGATTCTTAATTTCATTAACTTCTACATCATTTGTTCTCTGTGAATCGCATTAAATGCATTCGCAAAAGTGAGTAGTATGAGTGCACCTTTCTTGTTCGCACCGTAAAGGCCCGTTATTAACGTAAATACCACTTATTTTTGCGGAAACCATATCGATAAATGTTTATTATAGATTGTTTCCTTCAACAGATTTTTTACGATTTTTTCTAGTTTTTTGACTGTTTACTTGACGTTGAGAATGCCCTTTAATTTCCAAGCTCAATCCCTACCTTTGAAAATTTGGACGACCTTTGCAGCTCTAAATGCTTCAGGAAATATTGGAGTAGAGAGACTAAGAATGAAAACGTGACGAAGAGGTTTTTTGAGGTACATGATATTATTATTATTATTACTTTAGAAGGTGTATGTATTTGGGTGCCGTGCATGTGTGGTGACGAGGATCCTTCCACACATTGTACCAGTTTGTTGAGGTGTTCGTTCTTCATCTTCTTAGTGAAAATAACCCTATTTAACCTGGGAGAGATAATATCTACCTATTAGGTTTCTGTGTATTTGAGAATTTCGCCGGGATCTTTTCACTTAGGTACTTGAAAAAAAAAAATACAAGTTTAGTGAGCCTCAAGCTTTTTCCACGCTACACTGTCTGGGACGTGATCATTTTTTTATTAATTTTTTGACTGGTGTACATTCTGACCTATTCATTTCGTTTGTGCCCCAAATTGCTGTTTTAATCGTGTCCCAAGTTTTTTTTGTTTTTTTTTTTTTTTTTTTTTTCGAATTTCCTTTAGCTTTCTCCATTTTGTCAACCAGCGTTTTTGACATGGATATGTCTAAGGCGTGGGGGTCTATCTGTGAAAATGTAGCAATGTAACACAAAAAAAAAAACGGGTTCGCACTTGCCACACCTAACCCTACTCAAATGTTAAATCTACAACGATTTCATAATTTCTCCCTTGAGAGGGAAAAACATTAAATCATGTTTAATGTTTTTCCCTCGCAAGGGAGAAATTAGATATAGTTTTTTAAGGTCAAGAAAAAAGAAAAGATTCTAATTAACCAAAACAATTTATTATATTTATATACATTTTTATTTTACCATTAGATATTTCCGATGGGACTCATACCAAAGTACGCTTGCATACGAGTCTTCAACACATTGGGACATTTTATGTCTTTAGTTGCAGACTCGTATGCAAGCTCTAAGAGCCACTCAGCTGATCCGGACCCTGGGCATCGTCAAGTAAATGTCCTAAAGAGGCTACATACGAAATTACAGCTTCCTAGAGTGTAAAGCATAGAAATTGGCTCTAAGAGCCACTCATCTGATCCGGACCCTGGGCATCGTCAAGTAAATGTCCTAAAGAGGCTACATACGAAATTACAGCTTCGTAGAGCGTAAAGCATAGAAATTAGCTCTAAGAGCCACTCATCTGATCCGGACCCTGGGCATCGTCAAGTAAATGTCCTAAAGAGGCTACATACGAAATTACAGCTTCCTAGAGTGTAAAGCATAGAAATTAGCTTTAAGAGCCACTCATCTGATCCGGACCCTGGGCATCGTCAAGTAAATGTCCTAAAAAGGCTACATACGAAATTACAGCTTCCTAGAGTGTAAAGCATAGAAATTAGCTCTAAGAGCCACTCATCTGATCCGGACCCTGGGCATCGTCAAGTAAATGTCCTAAAGAGGCTACATACGAAATTACAGCTTCCTAGAGTGTAAAGCATAAAAAATAGCTTTAAAAGCCACTCATCTGATCCGGACCCTGGGCATCGTCAAGTAAATGTCCTAAAGAGGCAACATGCGAAATTACAGCTTGCTAGAGTGTAAAGCATAAAAAATAGCTTTAAGAGCCACTCATCTGATCCGGACCCTGGGCATCGTCAAGTAAATGTCCTAAAGAGGCTACATACGAAATTACAGCTTCCTAGAGTGTAAAGCATAAAAAATAGCTTTAAGAGCCACTCATCTGATCCGGACCCTGGGCATCGTCAAGTAAATGTCCTGAAGAGGCTACATACAAAATTACAGCTTCCTAGAGTGTAAAGTATAGAAATTACCTATTAAAATGATTTAACCACCGCTTCACAAATCAAACCGTTCTCGCAATATTCGGATCACCTGCTATGAATCAAATCATCGAAACACCAACTCAATGAAATCATCAGAAATTAACAAGCGGTTGCAATCATGTTCACAATATCAATTATTGAGAATGATCACCTGAGTGTACACAATTATTCAAATAACCATGCTCATAACTCAGCTTGTTGGCCACGCACTTCGCAGTAGTTAACATAATAATATATGGTTGGATAAATCGAGAGCTTTCGAACGAATGGTCAACGAATTTTGTGGGATGAAAAACGACGAAGTACCATTTCCCTACGTTGCAGATTTGCGTGTCGTGTCGGAATTCACAGAACGACCCCCAGCCCTAAAACATTAAACATGTTAAAATAATGCAATGTTTTCATATCGGTCTATTTTCACGTACATCCAACCCGTTGGCAGGGAATGGTAACTTCCGCAATTTTGATCGCATAGAAATCGTTCGCCTCTCTTTGGAAAGCTCTTGATTCATGCGAAAAAAGTACACATCTCAAGCTACCAATTTCCCCCTCCTTACACTCCTGGCTACATTCTTAAACTAATTTGATCGGACTACAAACAAAATTTTCGTTGGAAAGCTCTTGATTCATGTGAAAAATGTACACATCTCAAGCTACCAATTTCCCCCTCCTTACACTCCTGGCTACATTCGTTTGGCAGAAACATGAATGCATATGTTTCTATAAACGATTTTTTTTCTATTGATTTTTACGTACAACCAGTGCGTTATTAGCGAAGTGTTTTCATAGCAGGAAAATCGTTCGCCACTTTTTGGAATGCTCTCATTTTATCACAACATCTCATGATCTCTAAGCCATTGTAGTGTCAAGGAAAGCTGATTTATTATGCTAAGTTATAAACTAATATTGCTAAGTAACAGAATGAACTAATAATGTGAAAAAAAAGCCACAGTTCCTTTGAGCCTGACGGCTAAAATTAAAAAACATGAATATGCTTTAGCCGTACACGACTCACTCCTCGTCGATTCTCTGAACCCGACCTCCCATCGGCCTCTGAACTCTGTTTATCATTCTGCCATCAATCCTAAAACATGGAATCATGTTTTAGCTCCTCGCTCTCACTTTATTATAGAAATGATCACGACCATTGAGCTCTTGTGAGATGATGATCTCCTAATAGAAACTCGCGAGTAAACATTCACTTTATTATAGAAATGATCACGACGATTGAGCTCTTGTGAGATGATGATCTCCTAATAGAAACTCGCGAGTAAACTCACAAACGCGAGTAAACATTCACTTTATTATAGAAAGAGGCTAAAGAGGCTACATACGAAATTACAGCTTCCTATAGTGTAAAGTACAGAAATTACCTATTAAAATAATTTAACCACCGCTTCACGAATCTAACCGTTCTCGCAATATTCGGATCACCTGCTATGAATCACATAATCGAAACACCAGCTCAATGAAATCATCAGAAATTAACAAGCGGTTGCAATCATGTTCACAATATCAATAATTGAGAATGATCACCTGTGTGTAAACAATTATTCATATAACCATGCTCATAACTCAGCTTGTTGGCCACGCACTTCGCAGTAGTTAATATAGTATGGTTGGATAAATCGAGAGCTTTCGAACGAATGGTCAACGAACTTTGTGGGATGAAAAACGACGAAGTATCATATCCCTAGCAACGACTCGGTTGTAAGCGGAAATCATCACAATTATTGGCGCTACTTTCGTTGCACTCTCGTGGGACATTTTTCGGTAGTTAGGTCACGGCTAAAGCATATTCATGCTAAAAGGCACTAGGTACATGGTAGGTGTAATATTGATTAGTAGGTACTTGTAAGCAGTATGTACTAGACGATACATAGACCTCTGATCAGCTGATTGGCTCCTAAAGCTGATGATTGCTATCGTATTTAATCTCTGAAGCTGAAATTAAGAGGCGATTGAAATGATTGGCTCATTCCTACTCAGCTGAGTGAGCTGAATTGTTTACTGTTCATCCTAGTAATTTGAGATTTGATGGAAAGACTCTCTGGAAAACTAAGAGACGATTGAAATTACTGGCTCTTTCCCAATCAGCTGAGTGAGCTGAATTCTCTCCTGTTACTCCTATGAAATTGAAATTTGATAGGGATACTCTCTTGGACACTAAGATGCGATTGCAATTATTGGCTCTTTCATAATCAGCTAAAGCTAAATGATCTCTTGTTCATCCAAGGAAGCTGAGATTTGATGGGGAGACTCCCAGGGACCTTAGAAGACGATAGAAATGATTGGCTCATCCCTACTCAGCTGAGTGAGCTAAATTGTCTCCTGCTCATCCTAGGATTTGATAGGGAGACTCTCTGGGACACTACGATACGATTGGGATTATTGGCTCTTTCCCAATCAGCTGAGTGAGTTAAATTGTCTTCTGTTCATCCTAGGAAGTTGAGATTTGATAGAGATACTCTCTGGGACATTAGGAGACGATTGAAATGATTGGCTCATTTCTAATCAGCTGAATAACCTAAATTCTCTCCTGTCCATCCTAGGAAGTTGAAATAAGGTATTAAGGAGACTCTCTGGGATACTAAGAGACGATTAAATTGATTGGGTCTTTTCGGATCAGCTGACTGAGCTAATTTAATAGAGACATTTTTAACTTGAGCCACAAAACACATATTTCACAGGGGGGAAATTGAACATATCCATGTTTCAGTTAGTCTTTTATCCTCATTGATTTGATCAGACCTCTAGTTATCCGGGGGTTCAGTTGGACTTCCTTACTGGTTGTCCTTTTAGGTTTCATCACCACTGACATGGACGTGTTCATTACTTTTACGAATCAGTTGCACCAAGGTTGACATAGTCCGTGTTCGTGACGAGAGACCAGTTTGTTTCACTAAGGAATCATTTATATTTGTGATCGTCTAAATTCCTCAGATGACATGTTTTATTTCTTGTCGGACGAGTATTAAAAGGGAAAGTTCTAGTATTTTAGTTTCATGATAAATGGCAGTTTGGACTTTCCATGGAAGCGTGTTAGTTCATTGGTGGTACAAAACCGACGACGCATCGCTATTCCTTGGCTGCAAACGCATCCCTATGCCTTGGCCGGAAACGTAACGCACCATGGTAATGCTGCAACGTATCTCGATGTGTACCGCATCTCTGGCCTGCATACGTTCAGCTGAAGCACTCTGGCAGCCCACGGAATGGTTCTATAACCTTCACTTTTTTAAACCAAAGTGAGGGACAAGCGAAAACTTAGAAGGCTATTGAGTTTTGTTTTTATTTTCGTTTTCATTAGGCCATGTTCTTTGTAGGCTTTAATGCTCCCCCGGTCGCAATTGTTTTTCTGGTTGCGACAGTGATCAGCGATACGGGTGGTTTCATTCGATTCAATAAGTTTACATCTATCAATTACATAGAAAACAATTATTTTTCCCTTGAATGTTTTTGAGATTTCGATTTTTCAATATTTCAAACCTCAAGTTTTGCCTTTCAGAGATGAACAAAAATTATGCTGATGTTATTGATTTTTTTATTCACTTCTTTAGATTTTACGCATCATGAAACATAATCCATCAAAATTCGAGGTTGTGTTAAAAAATGTTTTCTTGGTCGATTACAAAGGTTCATTATTGAAACTAATATACCAAAACATATAGTGCCAATCACTTACTGTCCAATTAGTACCATCACGATGAGCGCTTGTGTCTTTTACCTTTATCGTATACCCACTTGTTGGAAGCCATGTACTCGTATTAGTAGGTTACTCAATAAGAACCGCTTGATTAATTTGTTTCTAACAACTTACATGAAGGATATCAAAGGATCTTTGTGTTTGCCGCACAAGCCATGGGCGTTCGCTAAAGATGATTATGCATTTCTGATCGTGGATACCACGAGAAAGAATTTGTTCTAGGAGCCTGTTAGAAGACTGTGCACTGAGAAGATCCAAAATTCCGTCAAAAATGTATACTTCAGCGTCTCGATAAAGAACCCTACAACAGGGTAGTAGAAATAAATAATCAGTTTGATAAAATAATTTGAAGCTTTTGAGGAATAAACCTTATGTTAGTGCGAGGAGGAGTAGTGCTTATACCAAAAAAGTTCCTACCTACCGGTTCGATAGATATATCGTTTAAAATTTTACAATTATTAATAAATTATTATATTATGATATTTTTATTTCTCTCATTGATTTTTTTTTTTTTCATTTGTTACTTATCTAGCGAGAAGTTAGGCTTGCATTGCTAAGCTTTAAAAAAAACGACTAGCCGCCACTGTAATGACGGGATGCGCCGAGATACATACGAAACAACGCAGAACTTCGCCCCAACATTGGCCTCCTCCCTACCTCGCCTTTCGGCTCAAACTTGATTGTCTTTGCTTATCCTGGAGGTGCATGCCCCCTCAGTCTCCTGTATTTGTAACGGTAGATTGATTGTATATAAGCCAAGACGAAGGGTCAAAATTAATATTTTCAAACTTTCTTAATTCTTTTTCTCGTCCAAATAGATTCTTTACTCAACCACTTCTACCATTTCCCTTTAGCCATTTTTAATGAAACTGGAAACGTAGGTCGAATTTGACCTGACATAGAGAAGTAGAGATCTAGAACATTACTTGCAACGTTGGGGCAAGAAGAGCAAAGGCCCTTCTTTTTTTATTGGCACAATCAGTCGCTCCAGTCAACTCCTGAGAAGTATGAATCCATTGACTTGTAGTCACCTTTTTTAAAGTTGTACTTGAATTTGCTTGATGGTTGAATGATGGGTGATCGGCCGGCGGCACAATAAGGCACTCAAATGGTGGATGAGCCAAATCAACTGGCAGAAAGAGAAGTAGAGATCTAGAACATTACTTGCAACGTTGGGGGTGATATTGGTTGCTTCAAGTTTAGAAGTTTTGTGAACTCTAATAAGGTTCTTGCGCGGGGGTTAAGGTTGATTGAGACTTGATTCTGATCTAGAACATTACTTGCAACGTTGGGGGTGATATTGGTTGCTTCAAGTTTAGAAGTTTTGTGAACTCTAATAAGGTTCTTGCGCGGGGGTTAAGGTTGATTGAGACTTCGTCCTCATCCCACGTCTGCCAATCAACCCCTGGGACATTGAAATCACCCGTTGCTATATTAAAAAAACGTATACTCATCTACTTCCCGAGTTTGAACGAAATCGGACCAGTAGACGATAAGAAAGTCGATGTTATAATCAATTAACGTTTGCGCATGCGCATATACTATTTATGTGACGATAATGAAAGACCATCTAGAAGCTAACCCGCAAAATCCTGAAAATTTCATTGAAATCCGACTCGAACTTGATATGTATAGTTTTGGGCGTGACAAGGATTTACCACAGATAGACACCAGACAGACATAACCGAAATTGATCATCAAGCTCTGATACACAAAACTGCCGGTGGAAATTTTGATTTTGGAGGAAAACATTTTTTTCATCTTCTTTCACAAACACAATGCTTCGGTAGGGAGGAAGCAAAAATACTTAAGTAGAAACCGATCCCAAGCTGGTGTAAGCATTTAAGTTCATTTTTTAGGAAATCCCAACATTACATTAGAAAACTATGTTTTTAACATTGAAACATAATTTTCTTCCCTTATCAGCATAGTAAAATTGACATACCGTTCGTAAGCAGAGGTTCTGTACTATATTTATGAGGAAATCAAACCTCGGATTGAACCGCACCTTCTATATTTTACTACTAACCCCTCCTTTCGATACATCGCAACCTCAGTATGCTTTCGATTACTTAGGTCTGTACAGTATATCATTCCCCCCCTTTTTTTAAAATTTACAAACAACAAAGTGTCTATAAAAACAAGAGCATACATTTCAATAAAATGTGAACAAAGTAGATCATCATTTTGTAACATGATCGTACAGGTACTGTGGGTTCTTTTCCAAGCGCTGACTTCAACGAGACCCAGGGCTAAGATTCGCCCTTTCTGAAGATTGATCAATATCATCATGTGTATCCTTGAAGGAATCATCCAGCGACGAGCCATCTTCAGTCTCTTGGTCTGAACCACAGGAAAAATCATCCTCTTCACTTTGAACAAGAGACTTGAAGAAGGTGGAATTACGTTTCACAATATTTCCTTGAGGCCCCTTAACTGTCACAGATTTCCAATATTGCTGATGACCTTCATAGGTGTGTTTCCGAAATTAATTGTGAATTTATTTTTCGTCTGTGATAAATGATGAGGGAGGCAGGGAACCTTATCCTTCAGCCTGTGACCAAAAAACAATTCTGCCGGGCTAGCTCCATTGGTCTGGTGTTGATGATCTTTGTACATTAGCAAGTACCTACTTGATTAATTCCTGTTCCCAGTCTAGCTTGAGTGCTATGGCTATTTGTAAACGTAGGGATATTCCGGGATTCAGTCTTTCCACAGTGCTATTTGCTGCGGGATGCAGTGGAGTAGTTTTTATGATGGACGATGTTACACTTCTTGAAGAAGGTTTCAGTCTCCAAGCTCACAATGTTTGAACCATTGTCAGTTGTGCGACTGTTTGGGTATCCATAGTGGGAAAATACGGGGTCTAAAGCCTTCATGATTTGATGTGTATATCCTTTAGTTTAACAACTTCCATAAACGTGCTGAGATAGTCAACGATGAGTAAAAATTACAATCCATTCGATAATGGTCCTAGGACATCCATAGCATTTTTTTCCCCATAGTCTCTCTGGTAATTTGGTAGATATTATCTTCTCAGGCAATTCATCAGTGGCTGTCATTTGATAACCAAGACAAGATTTTACCGTCCGTTCTACCGCTTTGTCCATTCCTGGCCACCAATGGATCGCTGTCTTGCCTTCTTTTCTACTATAGCTGGATGGCCTTCATGTGCCAACTTAAGCACTTGCTGGAATGGCAAGTCTAGTTCCCTTCAGAAGCATCTTATCATATTCACTCAGTTCTTACACCGGAATTCTATATGGAAGGATTTTTGTATTCTTCTAATCCCAAATGCCCAAATTCATAGAATCACGAACTTATGTGATTACAGGATCTCTACCAGATTCTTGCTTGATTAGATCCAGGGATAGGCATTTCAGAGCTAGAAAGGACACTAAGTGTGAGATGTAATCCTCACGGATTCTCACTGGTGCAGAAGCCACAGTGGGCAACCTAGATATGGGATCTGATATATTGTTTTTCCTTTCAATGTATTTTACTTCAAAGTCAAATGATTGTATTTTGAATAACCAGCGTTCAATTCATGCACATGGTTCATGTCTTCCTCCAAAGATGACTTCTAACGGCTTGTGGTCTGTCAAGAGAGTGAACATTTTTCCAATCAGGTACATTTTCAAACGCTTACAAGCCCAAACCAGGCTCAGGGCCTCTTTTTCAGTTTGGGAGTACCGCTTTTCCACATCCAAGAGGCTTATGCTAACATAGCTAATAATGCGAGGCATTCTGTCTCTGTTTTGCTGAATGAGCACAGCCCCAAGTCCAACTGGGCTAGCATCAGTCATCACGATAGTCTCATCATCAGAATTATAGCATCCCAATGCTAAGTCCAATGATAACAAGGCCTTTATATCTTCAAACGGTACGATAGAGAATTTCACTTATTTTCAGACGCCAGCTCCAAAGCAGTAGGGCCGATGTTAACACAAAATACAGAACGAGGATATCAACCCATAGCACACCCGGGCAGAAAACTAACAGAATGCGAACAAAAATAATCAACTTATGAATTGGAAATGTGCGCAGTGCTCTTTGCAATCCTCAAATTCAACTAAGTATATTTGGGACACCAACATTTTTACATTCAAACCGATGCAAAGACGCCTGTGACAAGAAAGAAAAATATGGCGAATGCGAGCCCACACGTAGATAGATAGATAGATAGATATATTTTTCTTTGTAAAGGCCTAAATGAGGCAATACAAACGTCAGGTATATACAAAATACATAAATACAATATAAATATAACAATACAGTGAAAATTAAGTCATGACACAATTAAAAATACAATAAAATAGTTAGAGAATCTTTGGGTAACAACTTAGTCAGGTACATATTTCCTCCAATTCACATTAAAACAACTTGATACTTCATAAAGTTCGATCTCAATCAGGGCTCGCTTCAGGGTACTTTTGAACTTTTTAACTGGAAGCATTTGAATTTGTACTGGTAGGCAATTGAAAAGACGAGTCCCCATCTGTACCAGATCACTAGTCAACGTTGTCGTAAGGCGAGCAGCTGGTGGGCGTAAATTATTATTGCCTCTGGTGGGATATTGATGAATATCGTCACCTCTTACAATTGAGTCAGTACGCTCTCGAACAAACAGAAGGGAATTCAGAACATAGTAGCTTGGAATTGTCAGAATCCCGAGGTCTCTAAAGTGACTACGGCAGCTCTGACTCCAATTCAGCCCCCTCAAAATTCGAACTGCTCTTTTTTGAAGCTTAAAAACCTCGGCAGCATGACAGGAGTTTCACCAGAGCAAAATGCAGTACGTAGCTCTACTGACGAAACAGGCAAAATAAATGGAAAGGAGAGTTGCGGGGGACACTGAATATAGCAAACGACGCAGCATGAACAGCACCGAGGCGAGCTTGAGAACAAGATGTTCAACGTGATTACGCCACGACAATCTATTGTCAATTATAACTCCCAAAAAGGTAACGTGCTGCTCAGTTCTTCCATTCAGTCGGAGATCTAATGATTGGGTTTTGTCTTCATTAGGTATCATAGAGTTAGCTAAGCACCACTGCTTAACAACTTCGTCGGCGGCAGTGATATCACTATGAAGAGTATCGAAGGAAGATCCAGATATTACAGTGGAAATGTCATCAGCAAACAGGTATACATTACCGTCGTCAAACTGATATGCCAAATCATTGATGAACAGCACGAAAAGGCATGGACCCAGCACAGACCCCTGCTTCACGCCACAAGGAATGCTAATTTCGGAAGAAACTTCACCATTATAAGAAACTAGCTGCTTCCAGCCTTCGAGGTATGAAGAGAAGAAAGTTAGAGCGTCTTGACTGAAACCATAGTGAGCTAACTTTTTCAAAAGAATATTATGCGGAACCGAGTCAAAAGCTTTGGAGATATCATACAGCCTCAAAGATGTAGCCTGCTTATTCTCCAAGGACTGAAGAGTCCGTCTGACCAACGTTGAAGCAGCTGTGCAAGTACTTTTCCCCTTTTGAAAACCAAAGTGATATTGATGGTGAATATCCTTCTCATCCAAATAAGCAGAAACACGCTTGAGTATCAGGTGCTCAATTACCTTAGCAAACATTGGTAACTTGGAAATGGGTCTGAACTCATCATAGGATTGACACTTCCCTTTTTTAGGTATTGGGGTAACAACTGAAATCTTTAAACAATCAGGGAAGCTGTTAACTGAAAAACACAAATTTATCAAGTACGTGAGAGGTTCGACGATGAAAGGAGAAACTGCCTTTAGAATTTCAGAATTAAACCCATAGAAATCGGAAGCTTTGGAATTGTTTAGGGAGAGGATGACCTCATATACTTCCTCAACCGAAGTTGGCTGAAACTTGAATTCTTCAGTGTGTTTAGGTGCCTTTTCGAGAAAGCTCAAGAAATTCGCATCAAAACTCGGTTGGCTAGAATTATTAAAAACTTTAGCAAAAGAATCACTGAATCCAGAACAACTCAGTTCTGGATTGCGGCTCGTAACTTTTGACCTCCGGTTGAGTTCCCGATTAACCACCCTCCAAGATGCTTTGACCTTATTTGGAGCGTTTTCAATACAGCTATCGTTAAATAGTCTACGGCATCTGCTCAACTCACGTCTATACAAGTTTCTGCTGTCTCTAGCCAGAAATGAAAAATCATCATTCCTTGTAGACTGAGATAATTCCCGAAAGTTGTAATAACGAACACGGAGATCTTCTAAGTAAGCCGTGAACTTGAACTTTGTAGCCGAACCATTCCGCAGCACTCTAATGAACTTCCACGGGCAAGCTGTATCCAGTATTTCCACACAAATGCGAAGAAACATGGAGCTGGCATCAGCAAGGCATGAAGCCTCATAAACGGAGAACCAGGATACCACTGAGAACAATTCACTGAGGTTCAGCAGGTTTTCAGGTTTCGAGGATCTAAAGTAGGAAACGGTTGATGAGGCAGATGGAGGGCACTTAAAGATTTTTAATTCAATCCCCTGATGGTCAGAAAATCCAAGGCTACTTACACTAGCCTCATATAAATGCTGGTCGAAATTGGTCATCATTACGTCTAGGCATGAAGCGCTACCTGACTGGTTACCTTGGGGTCTCCTGGTTACTTCAGTAAGAGTTACATGCAACCCGAAATCACTTAAGATGCCCTGAAGAATCCTCTTTTGATTATTATAAATAATATTGGAATTATCCTCAAAATGGACATTGAGATCGCCCATAATTACAACCATCCTATTAAACCTGCATATGTTAGTAACAATACGGTCAATGCAATCAATAAAATCGTGAAAATTTGAGGGGGTGGGTGGCCTGTAGATACAACATACAATCATATTGAGTGATGAAACATTCACAGCCGAAACCTCACAAGTGCCCTCAATCGACATGTCTCCAATTTCAGTCAAATCATCCACCTCCAAGTTGTTCCTGATGAAAACGGCAGAGCCTCCTCCCCTGCGGCTGGTTCTTGAGAAGGAAGAGGCAAGAAGAAAACCATCAGGGCAATAAAATTGTAATTCGTCGGGCTCACACCAGTGTTCAGTCACTCCGATGACGCAAACATCATGTCGATTGTGGAAACAATAATTAATTTCATTCATTTTAGATCGAATTCCCTGAAGATTCGCTTGAAATAGTATGTGGTGTGTTGAATGCGACAAAGGAGTTGAGTGATACGGTGGATAACACGATTATCCACCCGACCGTCTGTTTTTGCGATTTGTTGATGCTCATTGCAAATGCAAGGTGTATAAGAGACTGCAAACTTTTGAATTCTAATGTCATGTCGAATTGCCATGGTTCTCGCTATTAACACACTTAATGTCCCAGATAGTCTCTCTATCAAATTTCCACTTCCTTGGAAAAACAGGAATGATTTAGGTCACTCAGCTGATCAGGAAAGAGACCATAATTTCAATCGTCTCTTAATGTCCCACAGAGTCTCCCTATCCAATTTCAACTTCCTAAAGTAAACAGGAGATAATTTAGCTCACTCAGCTGGTTTGGTGCTGGACCGATTTCGTACAAACTTCTTAAAAACCGTCTACAATGTATCCCAAACATTCTCACTCAATTTGGTGCCAAACACTCCTCTGGTTTTTAAGTAGACAACGTCATACCTAATTAAGTCCTAATACTCCTTTCTACCTTTTTATTCGCCGTTAATATGTTGTAGTTAGCGGCAAGCTCGATTCCATCGCGAATACGACGCTACTGGTTGGAAGTGAAAAACCAATAATGAGAGTTTTTGCTTAACATAAAGTCCCAGTGCTCTTCCCCCATCTGTAGATTTCTTCCATTGAGAACAGCAATGATTAACTCAAACAAGAAACGTAAAGTATCACAGACTACGGATAATTAAAAACCCAAACAAACAATTTTATGACGAAGAATGATATCGGCACAGTTGCCAACCGCTTTTTTTTTTTTTTTTTTTAAGAAATATGACGGAGCAGTATTAGATATGTTCAAAACAACCATTCCAAGAATTGAGCATCATTCATCTACCTATCACAAGGTTTGAGCGTATTTTTGGGCCAATGGACGTACTAGGGGATTGTTACAACAGTTATACTTCTCACTATCATCAGAATACAATACACTATGTCACCCTTACTCTCCACAATATCCGTGTATAAAATACCCAAGTGTACACATCAAACTACGATCATACACAGAATCAATATCTCCACTTATTCATCCTTCCTATTTATCGTTCCACATTTATTCATTAGCATTATTCAGCTGTCAGAATAAATTCAATGGTATTCCTAATACTTGCCTCGCAATTGAAATCTTCTTTGCCAGCTCGACGCTAACATTGAAATCACCCTTACAACCTACGATAGTATTTTCTCCCTTGGGTAAGTACTGGAAATCGTGGGTTAGATTGCAGATATTCAAAACTCTTTGATACCTGTAAAGAAAAAACATGAATTCATTCTTTAGTCATGTGCCCTAAAAAAATTGATATCTACTTCCTAATTACATGATATTTGTCTGACTTAAAATACAATTTGCTGATTTATGAATCTGAATCCTTCATTGAATATCCTTCTTAGACATTTTTAGGTAAGCTTAGTAAGGCATAGAACGGATGGTACCACCTTTTCAAGACCAAATTAAACTTTATCCAAACCAAATCAAACTTTTTCCAAACAAAATTAAACTTTTTTTTTTCTATCCCTAAAAACTGTCAAAAAGACCAGCATGAATAAAAACTGACTTAGAATGTTTTGTTAGGGAAAATTTCGTGTTAGTGACTTGAAATGTTATGTTAAGGACTTATGTAGACATGAAAAAAAAAAACCTTGAATAGCAAGCTTGTATAATAAGATCACCATAGTCTGAGAGGGGTAGATACTCAAGTCCGGTGGAAAGATCTTCATACACTTTCAGTATAAAAAAGAATTACCAGGTTAGGGAAAGCAATATTACCATACGCTTTGTAGGACGGGAAGCACAGACTTCGGCTAAGCAATATCACTGTACACTCTGTGTTGGAAAGAATCTCAGAAACCAGGGACCGAATGGTGTAGTCCGAACTTGTGCTAGGTTTTTATACTTAATCCCAACACAGGCGCTACCCTCTTTGGTAAGAGTGCAAATCAAGGTCAAACTCAGTCTATGGTTTATTAGGAAAACCAAATATTATTATAGAATGATATAGGTATATTTAATAAATTACAGATTAACCCATTAAGGAAGACCAAAGTTGATTCCGAGGTTGGTACTTGTACCAACTGTCAGGCTCATACGTGATTTCTTACCCGAAAATCCAACTTTGGTCCTGTAGTTGGGTAGGAAAGTTCTGCACGGTGTACGGCAAAAGGACGGGATTTCCCCCCTTTCTTTTTGAGATCTATTTATCTTGAGGCATAAACATAATTAAGGGTATATGGGCGGTATAAGTGAACTTATTGCGTATTCGGGAACCTACTTTTGACTATTATAAAAGTGACTTGACAGTATATTCTGTTTTATGCTTGCCCGTGGGAATAGCCAGGCTTTTTTTGAGCAGAGGGAAACTTTTCCATAAATGCACACTGATCCCTCAGTCAGATCGATTTCTCCAGTTAATAACCTCAACAGGATTTTCTGGAACAGAATAACAACCAATGATTCATTATTATTATATGTAGATTTCTGAGGGAAATATGTATTTATGTAAGTTCCTATGATAATATATGGAATAATTTTGGAAGTAGGCAGGTATCACATAGGATAGACACAATCGAGTCATCTCTCAAATGTATAATACACCATTAAGTCTGATTGGTACTGCTGTGGAATAAACAATTAAGTATAGATACATAGATCTAGATCTAGGATGTTCAACGACATTCCCTTCAAGGGGTTTTCAATGCTCTTGTTCACTTTAAAATAATAATACTATTAATGTGAGGTAGGGCTAGAGGGTGGAACTTATTAAATAAAGCGTTTAGTGGGGAAATGCTTGGGTTTGTTAAACAACATTTTTTTTGTACTATAACTCAAAAGTCAGATTTGTTTTGGTAACTCATTTTTGAAATTTATTGAATAAAATTTATTTAATATTTCTATATTTAATTACCTAATATTTATATATACTCGTAGTATGGATGTATATGTGTTAAAAATTTTACATTAAGCAAATAGGATTCTTGGCAAACAATTTCTTCTATAGGCAAAAAATGAATAGCAAATCGGTAAGGTCATTGTTTACGCGCTGTGCTCTATTTTGAGCTTCTCATGTTTTGAGTCCCATTGCAAAAATATTCACAAATTTACCCCTCAAGTCCTGGAGGTGAGTACTAATTTTCAGAAAGCTTAGCGAAAGGGATAGTTCTAATTGGACACCCGTCCACTTACCTGAGTAACTAAATCTTTGTGTCGAATTACTATCACCTTCTTAACGATATTCACGCCCAAAATATTATATAGTTATAAGTATCTAATTATTTACTGAGTAAAACCGTGTTTGTTTTCGCAAAACTACGGAAATATACACTTAAAATTGTCGTAACCATAAGTCCAAGGATAAGAACCACATACCAAAGATAAGGATAAGTCCACACAAGGATAAGACCCGCGTATCCATTAGTGGATTTACATATTAGCAAATATTAATTCAGAAAGTGAGTAAAATCATATTTCATTGGCAAAATTATGAAATCCGCAAGGTCGTGAGGCTCAGGGAAAGCCTTACAATGAAGAATACGTAAGTTCAGAACGTAGTCTACTTCCACGAAATATAGAAATAAAAATGTAGATAGTTTTCAACGGTTAGGTCATCATTAGGATGAACAATAGCTTATTAGGTAAGTTGAGTTAACTTAGGTAAGTTAAAGTTAGGGCGACTGTCCCGCACTTAATTAAACTCTCGTCTTCCCTGTTTGGAATATCGATATGAAAAAAATGCGAGATGACCTTGAGATATTCCCACCCACATTCATCGAAAAATACAGCAAATTTCAATGAGGGACTACAGAAAAAAATTGAAACTTTTCACTTCGGTGTTGAGGTACGGGAAGGAAGCGGGCAATGACACCACACCTAATTTCTCGCAGGGATCTGCTACTGCGGCTTGTTTCTGATGACGATCTAACCTTCAAAATCGACCTAACGCACTATTTTTTGTTTTTCAATTTTATTTAGTGGTTTCAGCCACTGATCTAGCGCTGTAACTCTAAATTTCGTGTAAACAGGAAAGGTTTTATTTATTTCATTTTTCTTGATTGGAGGGGATCCCACAACATTGACGCGTGTGATTTAGTTTTAGTTTTCAGTTCGTACCTTCTTTCCATTTACGCACTTGCCCGCCGTCGTCAGAACGGGAGGGTTAGTGTGTTTTGGCCACAATAATACTACACTCCATTCCCATTTATTTGGGAAAATTTTGGTTTTAATAAGAAACAAATAAAACTAAACAATCTTAAAAATGAAATGAGAAGTCGTAATCTTTAATTAAAATGCTGGATTGGAAGAGTCTTACCTACCTCAACCTTAAACAAGTGTAGCAGAAACGAAAACGCTGCAAATTATTTCACAAAGGTTTATTATTTTTTCAATTGAGTATGATCGTAGTTTTAGTTGGCTAGCGTACGTCATAAGGCCCTTCCAGACTCCTCGGCGTGTCCTACTTCGAGTTGCCACAACCTATACTTCTATAATTATATACGCATGTTTATATTTCTCGATTTGAGCTCCTATCTATTCAAATAGTTATTGCCTTAATAATATCATTATCTAAGTACGTGCGAAAAGTCGAGAGGATATGTTATTAAATATGCGTAGGAAAAGCTTTGGTATTAACACACAAATATGACCTTGAAACAAACATATTCATGCCTCGAAGGAACGCCGGCGCCGTACCCACCACAAGCCGTGGCGCCGGCGCCTCCTCTCACTCCACCCCCACCCCCGCTCGCCCCCCCTCCCTCTCCATCCACCGTGACCCCCTGCCAAGCGTGCCAGGCGTGCGCGCGTCGAAAAAGACACTTTTTTGCCCGTTTTTGGCCCATAGCATCTATGCGAGTAAAGCGATCGGGATGGTTAAACATTAGGACCAACTAGACCCCAAATGGTGTCTATGTGCGGGTTTTTTAAGTCAATTCTTAGGCCTTTTATGGCCCGGACGGCGGACGGACATTTCAAATTTGGATTCTACGCACCTTGAAACGTAAAGTGACAAAGTTTGAGGGGGGGTTATACAAATTTTTTGCTACACGATCACATAGGCTTATTATTGGAAATAATAAACCAAAATGGGAAATGAGCGTTTTCAACAGTCATTCCGGACTGACGTCCCAGGTACCGCGACTCCAACTTTGGTTGTGGCTGAGGGGGGATTATGGTTTTAGCTCGTTGGAACTCTCAGTACCCTCCTGATATTGCATACGCAAACGTTAATCTCATGAAGCATGATTTTCTCGTACCCTAATCGCCCGATCTAGCTCATTTGGAGGAAGGTGAAAGACGACGATTTGAGCATTCCATTCACTTGTGCAAGCTTACTAATGTAAATAATTTTTATTGTAATAAAATACAGCCAATAAAGAGTTTTATTAAAATACATATTTTGAATCACACAGACTTTGATGCCCTAATAAGTAATTACTAATAAGTTAATTAATTGACGTCAGTACGGATCGAGTGTTAAAACATAAATTTGAATCAGGCACGTAAGTTATTTTTCCACGGTAAGAATGGAAAGTTCATTAGCTGTCAATGAACACCTGATCCAATAGAAAAAATGAAGTAATAACAATTATGAAATATTTAGTCTTGATGAAAAACGCGATCGGCGCACCATTTGCTTTGCGCACTTGTTTGACCTGACCTTATTTAAATAATCACCATTTCAAATAGTTACGATTGGCTATATTACCTTGGTGCTCGATTTTATTTTTGAAGGGAAGGCTATCGTTTGCCCTCTCTTTATGACCAGTTGCCCGCAGCTCAGAACACCAGATCTTGGACATCCTGCTTGCACGTTGTTCATTTGGATCACAATCTCCGTAATTTTTCGTGCCTCTTCTAGATTTGGACTAGCTTTATCTATCATCATCAGCACGTCCTGAAACAAAAAAATATAACTGCTGTGGTTAATATGATCGATATTCAACTTCTTCAAGGTGTAACTTTTTTGGACTTCCAGACATCGATTTTATCCGAACGGCATTGGGTCGTCCGCATTTGCTTTCGGAATTCGGATGAAACCCAAGGATCGATTTACATGATACTTTTTGTACTTAATTTTTTATTTGCCATACAAAGAAACATGCACATTAATTTTAACCAGATAACGCAATATTCGTCTTTTATACGGCTAAGGCAATGATAACTTCGTTGAGATGACGATCATTGAAGAACTTGGGAAACTGTAAAAGAAAAAATGTAAGGCTCAATTTTACTATCTACGAATAAAAATCTGGAGTGAGCATCGACTATGTTGAAAGATATTGAATCAATAAACGCACAATGAACTGAACTCAGTCAAAGGAATATCTTATATGTATTACATAATAACTGGAAAAACTTGGAAATCAGACATTGTTACGTCGCTACGCGGGCGAAAACATCCATAGAAGAAATACGTATCACGTGTTATCGGGATCAGCTGAATAGGAAAAAGCCAGAAATTTCATTCGTGGCTTAATTTCTCAGGAGAGACTTCCTATAAAATTTTAACATCCTTCGGTGATGAGGCGAGAATTCGACCTAATCAACTGACTGGGATAGAGCTTGTAATTTCATTCGTTTCCTGATCAGGGAGAGGCTTTCTATCAAATGTCACCTTGCTAAGGGGAGAAGGAGAGAATTCATCTCAATCAGTTGATCAGGATGAACCCCAGAATTTCAATCGTCCTACATAGATACCGTTTATCGAAAATCAACTTCCTTCACCAAAAACTTATAAAACGGAAATTAACCAAACTCCATTGAAAATAATCTCGAGGTTTAAACCTTGGCATCTTCCGCCGACCCAAAATTGGTATACATCAAGTTTGAAGAAACGGAGTTTCCAACATGGAGTTTTAGTAGGCAAACTGTCCAATAAAATTCGCCGAAAAGTAGTTCAATTTGACAACCGGAACATTCTAAGAATTATATCGCTCTTTAATTATCGACAAATAATTTAGGAATTTCGTAATTTCGAATGACACCCACGACATTGATCAAGACCATAGGAATTTCATGCACAACATAGAACTCAAATTTGAATATATATATATATATATATATATATATATATAGAATATAAAATTGAATTTATAGAAAATTATTGAATTTTTGTGCACTCAAAGTTCTGAAAATCCGGAAGGAACTTGCTAATGGAAGAAATCAAATCGTCTAGCTAAGGTCTGATCCATTGCAATAGCTTCTATTGGATCTTTAAAATGTATTTCTGTACAATACTTGCTAATGTGATGTTTGAAACAACCTATATATATATATGCATTACAATACAGATTTTTCATGGGTTTAAATACGCTATTGCTCTTAACGCATATTTGAGGTAAAACAGTCGTTGAAGTGGGTTAAAAAAAAAGCACCTTGAAAACAATTATACATATAAATTATTTGTCTTGCTCGTTCCACATCCAAAAGCAAAATAGCAAGGCATTTTGTAAAATTATTAACACGCTCACACAAACATGTTGACATCTACACACTAAATTAACGCCGATAGCTCCTCTGAACAAAATCGTGAGGCACCAACGAATGAATTACTACAAGAAAGCAGTGAGTTATGACATCGGGATCATCAGGGTCATCAAAGGCTTCTTCGAGGGTGGAAGTAACACCATTCAAGCATTTGCCATGGCAGTTGTGACAAAGCTTGTACGCATTATTCCTGACTTTCGACAACCAACTGTTCCCACATCCTCCTGTACATTTGAAACAAATGAGGTTGAGGAAACTTCAGGTGCTGCTGGATCCTCTGTTGTCACAGTGATCAGCCGATCGCTTTCCAACCCCACTCTACAGGAGGAAGTTCATTCCCAAGCCAAAATTGAGTTTGGTGGGAAACTCGAAATGCGTGCTGTCTTGCTGGTCCTTCTGTGGTTGCAGAGCAGAAAGCGTCGGGTTTAGCATTAGATACAGACTTGTGTGAAAGCATTATACCGTGCATGTTAAGAGAGGGTTTCTTCCTGAGCGCATTGTACAATGCCAGGAATATTTTGTTTTCAGCAGCAGCTACAGCCTCACAGGATGAACTTGGGCCTTATAAACCTTTATAACTTATACCTTGCAGTTCAGCTTGCTTCTTGAACAATTTGAAACAGGAGAGTTTCCCTTTTAGATATGCAGCCGAAGTTTGCTGTCCTTCATTCTCAAACTGTGCAATTGCTGGCTTGAATATACTTCCTTCCTACTTTGCCATGGCTTGATTTCACAAATAATATGTT
Organism: Adelphocoris suturalis; assembly: GCA_030762985.1. Taxonomy (NCBI): domain Eukaryota; kingdom Metazoa; phylum Arthropoda; class Insecta; order Hemiptera; family Miridae; genus Adelphocoris; species Adelphocoris suturalis. The sequence continues at coordinate 38,294,790 of CM061040.1, forward strand.
TTGTTCAGTTGGAGTTAAGGCCATGAGGAGATAATAAGATCTACATCTTCACCGACTGTTGCTACTTTGTCACATTGTCCGCATTCCTGCCTCCTCAAATAAAGACAGTGGGTACAGGGCAAGCTTATGCTGTAAGTAGAACTTCAAATCCTCATCACTCTGCTTGTTGATGGCAATCCTCTGAAAGATTTTGAAAGGGTTGATAACCACCAGGAGCAGCAAGACAGCACGTATTTCGAGTGTACCACCAATTTCAATTTGGCTGGGAATGAAACTTCCCCCTGTACAGTGGGGTTGGAAAGCGATCGGCTGATCACTGTGACAACAGAGGATCCAGCAGCACCTGAAGTGTCCTCAACCTCATTTGTTGCTAATGTACAGGTGGATGTGGGAACAGATGTGGTTGTCGAAAGTCAGGAATAATGTGTACAAACGTTTGTCACAACTGCCATGGCAAATGCTTGAATGGTGTTACTTCCACCCTCGAAGAAGACTTTGATGACCCTGATGATCTCGATGTCATAAAACCTAGAAGAAACAGAGACAGCCAGAAGTCAGGTGAGATTGCACTTTTGTATTTTTTTAAATATGTTTTATTGATACCTTGCGATAGTATAAATGAATTGGTCGTCATGTTCATACGTTGTTTTTCTGCTCGCTTACCTACTTTCTCTTACCTACATGTTCTTATCCGTATAATGGTTCTCTCACATCATCATCTCATGCACATTTACCTTCTTGGAATGTCCCAGCATTTTTTGTTCATGTATTTCATTGTTTAATATACATCATGTCATCAAAAGCTGTAAAGTTTATCTCATCAATCATCCTTGGTAAACAAAAAAAAAAGTGGTAAACCATTGTAAACTATTATAAGAAATGCCATATGTTGTACCGCACTAGCGCGATTTTTCAAAAGACGCTATCATTTAGCGCCCTATAACTTGGTAACCATCAGGAATACAAGAAAAATGTATATGGTGGTAGGTGGTGATTTCAAAATACGCAGAATTGGGAGCTGGGTGACGTGAAGCGGCGACACTTGCTTCTTGCTGTTATACCTACTATTTTTGTGTTCTGTGGTGCGGAGGGACTCTGATCAGTTTCGGAACCTTTGAGGCTGATTTCTTTCCTATTCGACTAGCGGTGCTGAAGGTCAGACGGAAAAACAATTGCGAGGCACAGTGACGCACTGATTCTTTATATACATCATGGACACTATATATATAAGAAGATGAGTTTCACCCAGATATATATATATATAAATTTATGAATATATATTTATATATATATATATATATATATATATATATATATATATATATATATATATATATATATATATATATATATATATACTGTCTGAATTACTGTCTGTTGGGTTGTCAACTAAAATAGTTAGATCTCTTAGGAGTCTATATTCTGACACGAGAGCTGCAGTATGGACAGGTGAGGCGGTTACTGAGTATTTCCAGGTGAATAATGGTCTGAAGCAGGGCTGTCTACTAAGCCCGATCGCATTCTCGCTGTTTCTAAATGACGTGGTGGAGTTTTTGCCCTGTGGAATCGATGTCGATGTAGTCATGATTTTAATGCTAGCATACGCTGACGATTTGGTCTTGTTGGCAAAAAGTCCGAAGGACCTACAAAGAAACATAGAAGCTCTACGGGAGTATTGTGAGTTGTGGAGTCTCGTGGTTAATCTCGAAAAGTCAAAAATTATGGTATTTCGGAGAGGTGGCCGTCTGGCGGCAAGAGAACGTTGGGAATACCAAGGCCAGAATGTCGAGGTAGGTAACAATTATAAATACTTAGGGGTTACTTTAACTCCCAGGCTGTCCTATGTGCTTCACTTTAAGCAAAAAGTTTTAGCATCGAAGTTTGCTCTGAATGTCACATGGAAGAAGTTAATGGAAAGTACAAAATTACCCCTGCGAGCCAGGTTGGATGTTTTTATGGCTGTAGTTAGGTCCATTTTGGGTTATGGAGCTCAGGTATTTGGCTACAGGTATTTTGAAGAGTTGGAAAAAGTGCAGTTATATTTCGTTCGAAAGATTTTTTGGCTGCCTGATAGGACACCTCGTTATATATTATACTTAGAGACTGGACTGATCCCCCTGTTTTTATACTGTCTCAAATTGCATTTGCAATACCTACAAAAGGTTTTCAAAATGCAAGAGGGAAGATTTCCCAAAAGAGTCGCCACTGTAGCAGCAAGGGGGGAGTCTGAAGGTTTTTCTGATATCAGGGACCTAGCAGCTAAACATGGAATTATCTTTACATTTGAACAAAATCCCCTCGACACCAACACCATTGGAGCTCTCTTGGATAGTATTGTGACTGAATGGAAGCGGAACTGGATCACCAAGGCAACAAATACCACGCACTATCTCCTTTACCGTCAACTGAACCATGAGGTGAAATGTGCAGATATGAGCCAGGAGTCCGGAGTGGTTCAAATCAGGTGGATAATGAAGCTGAGATCCGAAACACTGAATCTAAACTATCAACCTTGTATCGGAGGCCGTGTGGAACAGTGTTCAATGTGCAACAGGAGAGCTACAGAGGATATTACACACTTTGTCGCCCAGTGCCCTGTGTTGGGAGAGTTCCGCCGTAAATGGTTTGGTATGAAGGAGTTTTCGGAAGCCCACCTTATTGAGTTGCTGAACGAACCGAAACATTGGCCAGGATTGGCGGGATACTGCTCAGATGCCTGGAGATATAGGAGATTCCTTGTAGCCGAGTTTAACTACAACTAAATGGTGTTGCCAATCTAGATCGAAGTTTTGATTTTGTAATTTGGTGTTGTAGCTGTTATAAATATAATTTAAACAATAAAATCTACTTGTATGAAAAGAGTTATTTTATGGATATCTGATTTATTGATTAAAAACTAACTAATAATAAAATAAATAAATAAAAATATGAACTATGTTGCGTTATGTTTGTAGATTTCAAACTCAATGAGTTTTGTTATTAAATGTATTGTTATATAATCACTATTATCTACCCAAATGTTCTTCTGTTGTTTATTATTGATCAAAAACGAGAGTAATTGCTGTGCTAGATTGATTACTGCATACAATTTAATATTAATTATGTAGTAAATTTAAATTAAAATTAAATTACTAATAATGTCATTATATTGTTCCGTTTTGTACTACATATGTTATACTTAATATAATAACGTACTTTAATAAGGGGGAGGGTGGCATAGGGTGATTTGCACTCCAACCAGTAAGATGAAATACGATACTAAGATAAGAGACGATACTCCAATTTATAATTTAATATGGACATCGTATCATAAGATTTCCTTAATTAGGGTCAAATAGGCTGACGGCCCTTACGGCCATGGCTTGTGTTGCCTTTTGTTTAGAGTAATTCTGAATTAAAAATTGATGAACGAATGTATCCAAACAACATACAAGAATGTGTATTTTTCATGAATAAAGGCGTAATTCATTCATTCATTCATTCATTCATATAAATTATTTGATATTTCTCTATAATCCGTAAAATCGTGCGGTCTTGGAACTGCGATGGTGTGCAACTTTGTTTTTTTTTTTGGAAGCGCAATATGCCAAGTTTTGATCATTTTCTATGAATGGGGATAAATAATATTTATAGACCAATTATATGCATAGAAGGGCTATCTAATACAGAAATAATAAACCTTTGAGTAATCATTTGCAGCGTTTTTATTTGTCATAACGGCCTTATCATCACAAAATAGCATTTCATTACCCAATTTGGTGAGATTTTGAACAGAAAGTACATAGGTTTTGGATTGGTCCAGGTACGATCAGTCCCGTCAACTTGATTAATTTTTCATTGTGTATAAACGTCACGATCCCAATTTTCTGCGAGGCCAACCCCGAACCGTTGGCGACGATAATCCTGAATTCCTTTATCAGCGTCTCAACCGAAATCATATATTTTTCTAACTCTTCCGTTAGGAGGGCACAACTACAACCTGTATAGAAAACAAAACTCATTAACGATTCTTTTTCTATGGGTAACCGCTTGAAGAGCTGTTTTTTGTAACGCTATGAATGAAACCTCTAGAGTTTCTGCTTGTTCTTCTTTGCCGGCGTCTGTAATATGCACTTGCATTTGTCTACGACCCCTGCCACGGCCACCTGAAGACTGTCGGTATCCGTTCTGTATAAGCCATTTCGTTGGTATTGGCAATATAGTACGTATTAACCATATTTCGCATTTATATTAACCAAATTAGGGGTAATAGCAAACTATAATATACAATTAAAAATCGGAGTTAGAGATTAAAACTGGGAAAAGCGGTCAATGCGAACGATAGGGCCACTGAAAATGCAATTATATTTTAATATTTTATTGCTATCTCATCAGTGTAAAACTGTTTCATTTTGGTAAGTCAGTGAACTTCTATCTCGGGGCCACACTAGGAATGGGATGGAATAGTTCCCCACAAGTCGAATAAAAAGGTGTTGAAAGGATACATCCTTTCAACACCTTTTTTCTACTTGTGCGTATCCTATCCCATTCGTGTGCATTCTCGGCCCAATGAGGAGAAAATCAAAAAACTGACACGGTTTGATGACATTACTATAAATAGATTTGGGAAATGCTGATCATTCGGAGAAAAACACTCATTAACTTTCCCTTAACTGTTCCTGTATTTTGCCCTTCAGTCTGCTTTGCTCTCCTGCGTTATTATAGACACGGGGAGCCTTAAAGAGTGGAACCGTTCGGAGTTGGTGTAGGGGAGGGGTGGGGCACAACTGATGGTTCTCAACATTCCTCATACTATTTCCTGGAAATTAGCCTTCACCATGAGGGCAAGACGTTGGTAATTGCCTCCGATTGGAGGGGGAAGGGCGCCAACTATATCAGTTCACCTGGCTATACCTGTGTGGATCATCGAAGTATATCAATGGCTGTCACTTTCGGTAAATGTGACATAACATACATGTGAATTCTATGCTAACTCAATAAAAAATGGACACACGCATGGATATATCAAAGTCTACCTTACATTTCCATTGGAATTTGTTATCCACCTGCTATATCTGTGGATTTATGAATCCGTGAGAACCCACCCTGATCAGCTGCATGAGCTGCGAGGCTAATTTTCGTGAATATAAATAAACTCTTGTATGTCCATGGAACCTTAACGACAACAGAACCTTACAGTATGTACGTGTGTGTACTTATCTCTAAATGAGAGATTATGAATTAGGTAAAATTATACCTGCAGTGAATTTATGGTCTTCACGAATTCTGCAGTCAAACTAATCGAACGGGACAAGTTGACCGACAATGGGTACATGAAAATCTCCAAGAAAGCCAGCAAAAGCAGAACCTGAAAAAAAATATATATATATTATACTACAATTTATGACAAATTGATGCAAGAGAGCAGCACCTATATCAGAAATATGCGATCAACCAGGGATTACTTCTAGAGAATACTGCAGACCGCGGTATTCGACTCGGCAACGTCGCAACAAACGGTGATCGAAGGCCTTCCGCGCTATCCTTCTTACCCCTTTCATCTTTGAAATTCCTATATTACCGCGTGAAAACTTATTGCTCAAATAATAAATTAGTTACGGGGGGAATGTGTTAGGTACGTTGAATAATCACAAGAATATTAGATAGAAACATCCAACCAATAGTTAAAATTCCGAAGACTACAGGAATAACAAGAACTTAGTAAGTAACTTAGTCTTAGTGTACATACCGACTTGGATGGACATTATTAATAAATTATGAACTAACAGGAATATATTATATCTATTTACTTGCTGACCGGAGGGCCTTTGTCCCGCCTAACATATTATTCGCACAACCATTGTTACAAATAACAATCATTCGTTTATTAAAATTTATTATTTAATTGAAGTTCACTAAAACGATGGACTCATTGATTAATACTTCAACATTACCTCTCCACGATCCACTAAATTCTATCACTCAATTCACTACACTAATTGTTGAGGCAGCTGAATCATCCATCCCCAAATACAAGCGTCCGAAAACAAAGTCCCTGTTCCTTGGTGGAATTCTGAATGCTATGAAGCAGTAAAAATCGCAAAAATACTTTAAAACGGTTTAAGCGTAAGTCAATCGAACAAAATTTAATAGTGTTTCGAGAAGCCCGTGCTATTTCCTGGCGCATTATCAAAAAATGTAAACGGGATAGTTGGATTGAATACTTATCAACAACTAATCGGCTAACACCTATGACAGAAATTTGGAAAAAACTTAGAATTATCAACGGACGGTTTTCTCACCCAATCAAATCACTAATCTTAAATGATGGACAAGTGCTTGTCGATCCACATTCTATGGCTAATGCTTTAGCTGAACAGTATTCAATGATCACCCGACTGCCTAATCTTCATTCGTGTCCATCAACAATTCCAACCTACCCAACATCATCACAAATCTCAATCTTGGATCTTCCTTTTTCTATCAATGAACTCGACAATGCATTATCAATGACGGACGACTCCACTCCTTTACCAGACTCTATAACGTTTAGTATGCTGAAAAACATATCACTATCTTGCAAATTCACTCTTCTTTCAATCTATAACAAACTATATGCCACTCGCTCGTTTCCAACCGAATGGAGAACAGCAACTGCCGTTCCAATATTGAAGAAAGGGCAAATCCAAATTAGCCAGAAAGTTACCGACTACTATCTCTTACAAGTTGTTTATGCAAACTGCTTGAAAAGATGATATCCAACAGACTAACATGGTACTTAGAATACAACAAGTTACTTGCACCTGAACAGTCTTGCTTCAGAAAAGGCCGTTCTACGATTGACTGTCTGATGGATTTAGAGACATACATAAAAGATGCATTTGAAAAGCAGCAAGAGGTAGTTGCTATCCTCATCGATATTAAAAACGCATTCGATAACGTCTCACGAACTAGCATTCTAGAGGCTTGTTACAGAATTGGTATTGGCGGAGATATATTTCATTTCGTCAAAAACTATTTGAATGTCAGACAATTCAAAGTTCGTTTAGGAGGGGTATTATCCAATTGGTATCAACAAGAGATTGGTGTTCCTCAAGGTGGTGTCTTGAATCCTTTACTCTTTTCTGTTGTCTTCGACAGAATTTTCGAATTAATATCCTCTTCTGTAAAAGCATGTTTGTTTGCTGACGATTAAGTAATTTTCACAACCGCTCCAAATATTTCAATCACAGTTAACCGCCTTCAAACTACAGTCAACAACTTGGTACAATAGACCGAATCCACTGGCCTTAAGATACCTAAAGATAAAACAGCATGTTTTACGTTCTCTCGAAAGACATATCCTTCCACACCCACTATATACGGGTACACTCACAAGTTCTCCTTACCGGTGAATACATCAGTATTCACTGCTGAACTGTTTGCAATTCACAAAACATTGGGTTTAATGTCTCAAACCAAAGAGAGAATTGTGGTTTGTTCCGATTCACTCAGTGCATTACAGGCAATTAAAAGAGGAGTAGAAGCGCATCCATTGATTGCAAGCACACTAATCAACATGAAGAAATTCAAGGATTGTGGCAAAACCGTCATAATGTGCTGGATTCCGGAACACTCTGGAATAATGGGTAATGAAATAGCCGACAAGTCTGCAAAATCAGCAGCAGAAGAACCGACATCATCCCTCCTCTACATACGCTCTGATTGTAGGACATTAATTACATCGACGATTTGGAATCAGCACCAGAAACTCGGGGAAATAAAGAAGAGTGTTTTTCCCTGGTCATCGTCTAGCTGTACTCGAAAACTTGTCGACGGATCCGTTGTTCACTCCAGAAGGAAAAAAGTTATCCTAACTCGTTCTCGACTCACTCATTCTTACCTTATGACAAGAGATCGAATCCCACCACCAAACTGCGTTACTTGTGGATGCTAACTTTCTATACGTCACCTGCTAGTGGAATGTCCTGTATTCAACAACATCTCACCAAGGCTACCGACAAATCTAGAAGAACTTCTGGGAAATAGATCGACTAACTTGAAAGAAGTTTTCGACCACCTTGAGAGACTATCACTGTATTATAAAATGTAGTTGATGCCCAATTAATTTGAATTACTTGTGATATTCGGCACCCATGACCACTGAATGGTTGAATGTGCCATAGTAAAAAAAAAAAAAAAAAAAAAAAAAAAAAGATTCACTCCCGTGTTGATGTCTTTTTTTTCTTGTCAATGTTTTAGCCCTTAGGGAAAGCAAACAAATAAAATGCTTAGCGACCGGGGTGGTTTTGTTCGATTCTTTGAGCGGATACCTATAAATTAAACTAAAAAATCATTATTGTAGCATAGAAAGATTTCGATATTTCGATTTTTGAATAATTCAGTCCTTTAGTGTTGATCGAAAGCGATGCCGACCCCGGCCCATAAATGATTTTTAGGCCAAATTTTTTAACGTTTGTTCCAATACTTTTTGAGAAAAGCTTCGGACGGAGGACGACGTACGGCGGACGGACGGATCTTTTTAATTAGATTTTTGGATTCTACGCACCTTGAAACGTAAACCAACAAATTTTGAGAGGGGGGGGGGGGGGGGGGGGGAGTTAAACAATTTTCTTCTTAGTCGACTACAAAGGTTCATTATTGAAAATAATAAACCAAAAGGTAAAAATCAAAAACCACTTTTTGAAAAGCAGATTATTATTAACAATACGTTTTATGCGATGAAATTACTATTTGAAAATTTCCTTGCATTCAAAAACTCAAATTTCAACACAATTTAACATTATATTATACTATAATTTGTGAAAATTTGCTCATTAAATCATGCTGCATGACTGGAACTTATGCTATTTGGAACCATTGTGCGTAGCTCTACTGAAGTCAGCACAAATGTGTTCATAAATAGAACTTTTCATTTAAAATTTAATTTGCATGCACTGTGTATACGTGTTGAAAAGAATAAATAAACAGCACTCACTTTTTACGCTAGAAAACATAATTAGAGTTTGAACAATTTCTTGATACCTTACGTTTTGGTTGGTAACTAAGTCGTTAGGGAATTAGTGGGACATTCAGAATTCAAATAGCCGCCCAGGACGGACAGCAATCATTAATTTATGAAATTATGGCACGCAAACATAAAGTTTCGGCATCAAAAAATTGACAAACGTTGTGTGTTGGTATATGATACTTCAGGCACATCATGTTTCTTACTTTCTCTTCTGGTACTTCTTCCTTAAACCAAATATGAGCCATTACAAATACCAGCGTGACAACTTTAGTGTAGTGTAGAGAAATCACAAATAGCACGGTTTCATAGAAGAACAGTGTCAATTCCGTACTTCTTATAGACCTGTAAAAAACGAAAAGCTTACGTTATTTCATGAGCAGGTAACAGATTGCAGTATGGCCAATGACATGCCTACTCACAGTCTATGCTTCCTAACTGCACCAATAAATGTGTTTTCCATACAGTATGCCTTGATTTCGTCCCAACTTCTTCTGTACTCGGTCAATATTTTGCGCAAAGTCAAATTTTGGCGTATGTATTTTTTTCCTGCTGTATCACATCTATAAGCTAATAATACTGCAACATAAAGGTGTACATGCGTAAATATTTTGGGTCGACATGCGATTGTGTAAGTACATCCACAGAATACTACTTATACTTATGTATTTTTATGATTCTTCAATTTGAAATTGCCAAATGTTTTTAATTTGGGGATTAAAACGACTAACTCGTTTGAATTCGCACACAAAACAAAACTTTTTACTAGCAATAGGAAATCTGTCATACATAACAAAAGGTATCATAACAGATATCATTCAAGGGGTCACTGTAGTAATCACATCACCCTCTCTCGTATCTTCTTGAGGTGGTTTGCTTCGAACATAGGGGACAAGCTTATCCGCATGCACAACTCGGCGTTTACGCCCTGGTGTTTTTTATGCGGAACACAGCATCAATGAGTGCCCACTGACCACTTTGCACGATCCCACCCAATAAGACTGAAGCTTTGGAAATGTTCCAACTTTTCTGCGTGGCCATACCATACCTCGCTGCCTGCTAGAAAGTGTGGAGCCTTTGAATGAACATCGTACCACCGCTTCCTTAATTCTGCTGCTTTGAGAAGGCGAGTCCTAGCCAGATCATGTAGCTCCACTAACTGGTTGTGTAGCTCTTGTGCAGATGCAGTCGTTGGAGGGCATTTAGGAATGGCTCTAGTAAGAAGATGTATGGGTAGGGTTAGCTTTATTACCAGTGTAAGACTTGCCAGGGAGAATCCTGTTCCCGCATGCTCTGTACCTCGAAGTGCTAACAGTACTCCAGGACGCTTCAAGTCCCAATCCTTCTGATTTTCATCAATGGCTTTTGCGAGAATATCCCAGAGGGTTCGGTTGAATCGCTCAACATGTCCGCTACTCTGTGGATGCATTGGAGTTGCTCTTGTTTTCTTTATACCCAACAGACACTACCTAAAAAAAAGCTGCTTCAAAACAGGTGCTTTGATCCGAATTTATTTATTTCGAAACTCCGAATCGAGAAATTACATGATTGATGAGTCCCCGTGCTACAGTCCCAGCTCTGGTCTGCATGGATATGAATCCGGCCACTTGGTAAATCACAACAACAATGTGGTTATTTCCCTGTACTGTAGTAGTTAGAGGCCCAACGACATCAATAACAAGACGTTTAAAAGGTGCACCAGTTGTGTAGGGTCTTAATGGGGCTTTGGTACAACTTCTGCTGCTCTTCCAACGTCTTCCACAAGTTTCACAACTTAAGCAGAACATCTTTATATATCCTTTTGCTTTCCTGGCCAATAGAACTTGGCACGAACACCCCCAAGAGTACGACACCGCCCGAAATTGCCCATTTTATGCACTTCTCTGAGGACCTGCTGTCTTCTCTTTCTGGGCACTAACACTTGCTCGACTGACTGTGTTCCCATTTCATTTTCCTGGTTGCGGACTAAAAAACCATTTACAAGATGTATTGCCTCAAATGCAGTCCACAAGGTTTTGGTGGTACTGCTTGCTGTAGAAATATCTTCCCATGGAGGACGGCTTTTCTACTCTACTCAACAGTTTACCTGTCCCATACCAAGATCATTTTGTTGGTCAAGTACCCAGGACCTGTCTTCAACAATACGAATGTGCATCACTGGTTCCTCCTGGCTCAGCTTTTCTTCCTGTTGGGCACAGTATTCACAGCTGAAATAAGCACAGGGGCGTTGGGAAAGTCCATCTGCACTCAATTTTTGAGGCCTGGGCGGTGCTCCATTAGGAAATTTTAGGGACTCAATTGTTGAAGCCATCTTGCCAGTTGTCCAACAGGTTATTTAGAATTGTGCAACCATTGCGATGATAAGTGGTCTGTTAGTACAAGGAACTGTTCCCCACTCTCTAAACCATACGCCTTGAAATGGGGGAGTGCTTTTTCTGGGCTTAGGAGCTCCTTCCGTGTTACACAGACTTTCTCTCCGTTTGAGATAAACAGCAACTGAAGTAGGCCAATACCCGTCATTTTCCTCCTTGAATTTGAGACAACACCGCACCATAGCTCATTCACTCGCATCTGTATCTAGCACAAACCTTCCCCTGGGACTGGATGAACTAAGATGGGAGGTCTTGTGAGCTTAGCTTTTACATCATCAAAAGCATCTTGACACTCAGGAGTCCATGTGAATGCTTTGGTTTCAATATGCATTGGGTACAGTGGTGCATCACTTTTGACACAAATTCTCAATTTTGGGATAAAGCCTCGAGCAAAACCCAAAAAATGAGCAGAATTCCTTGGGACTTAATGAGATTAGCCAGGAGGTAACTTTTTCAATATTCCTTGGGTCAGTGGCAATCCCATACTTTGATATCATGAACCCAAGGTACTCAACTAGCCTGGCAACAAGTTTGCACTTTTGTGGATTTACTCTGACATTATTGTCCTTGAAAACTTGCAAAACGCGCCTCAGACATTGGAGGAGGTCCTGGAAAGTACATCAAGATGGACATCATCGAGGTATACTTTTACTCAGCCTTGACGTATTTCACCGTGTAGAGTTTCCCCATCACCCGCTGAAAGGTGCTAGGAGCATTACACAGGCCAAATGGCATAACTTTTAACTGCTAAAGGCCTCTTGGAGTGCTTATTGCCGTTTTTTCTTTGTCCTTGATCTCGGTTGGAATCTGCCAATAGCCACTCGGAAGATCAAGGGTTGAAAACCATTGGCTTCCTGCAAGAGCACCAACTAACTTTTCAATTTTCGGAAGTGGGCGGGAGTCTTTTTTTGTTACGTGGTTGAGCGTATAGTTAATACAGAATCGAGTGGACCCGTCTTATTATTCCTTTATTTTCCATCTCCTCGATAAGTTAATCCAGCGTGGTGACTGGCAGATCGGAGCAGACGCTCCCACATCAATTTTATGGGAATACCCTCTAATTTTGTCAAGCTCACCTCCTGGCTTAGCAAAAACTACATCAAACTCTCCTTAAGCTGTTCTGCTTCTCTTTGCTGTTCAAATGAGAGGCCTCCTAGGGATTTCTTCAGATAGTGTAAGTGGTCACATTTTGAGTTATTTAGAGCACTCATCTCAGCTACAACTATCCAGAGGTGTTATGCCATCTGCAAATAGTTCGTCTTGTGACACACAATCTTGCTGGTTGTCTAATATCAATCTGTGCCCGCCAACTGCTATTGATTTTTCTGCTGGGTCTCCCACACAATGATATTCAGTGAGGAAGTCTAGACCCAGTAAGTAGTATTCGTGTATTTCAGCTACTATTGCTGGGTGTAACCTCTTCCTTCCATCCCCAATGTCAAAATGAATCTTCGTGTGGCCAATAATAGGCATCAGTTCCTCAGATACTGATCGAATAACGGTCCTGATGTCTGTCTCTAGTAGGTAGATAGTCTGTTTAATTATTGCAGAGTTGATAATGTTTCTTGTAGCACCTGTATAGATGCACGGATGATCCTCCACAAAGCCAAGAAGTACCAAAGAACCATTGTGACTTGTTCGATACACCTGAGGGCATCTCAATGAATTAACTCGTGTCCCAACTGAACAAGGTAGGGCCTTAACTGCAGACTTCGTTGGAATTCGGTCCCTTATTCCGACCGATAGGTATTTCTCACATCAAGCCCAGCATGTCTTAAAGGGCAGTTTCTATAGATATGCCCAGGGGAGTCACACCACCAACAAACCACTAGTCTCCTCTGTCGACTATCATTTGATGGATTAAGAGCCTTTCTTGGATTAGGAGCATTATCAAGACTCAATCTCTCAGCTGAACCAATTTCAAATGTCCGCACTGGGATCGAAGATGTGGGTAAAGACAAACGTTCCACAGCTTCCATCCTCAGTGATATAATGAGGCCAAGCACTCAACACTAGCTCTCGAACTCATGAATTTCTAATACCCTTCATGAAGTGGAACACAGTAGATTCTTCCAGGGCATCTTGATTTCATTTTCCTGCTCATGCTTTCCATCCCAATTCTAGGATATCATTATGGTAAACTCTTTAGGTCTTCATTTTGTTCCTGAACCCGACTTTGCAGCAATGTGAGATGAAGCTGTGACTGCTTACGTACTCCAAATCTGGCTTCCGAAGTAGCTACAACATTGTCATAGCATAGGAGACCGGGTACTGCAATGGCTGGACCACACAATGCTGCACCTAAGGCCGCTGCTTCTGATTCGGTGTCCCATGCATTTCATGTGGCAATCATCTTGAACTGAATTTGGTATGACTCCCAGTCAGCACTTCCATCAAATGGTTTCGGCCTGAACTCATTGGAAGGCCGAAAAGGTTCACCCACTGAATGAATTTGTTGTTGATCAAAGTTAGTAACCTCAAGAGCTGGCGCCTGTCTCATTAGGCTAACCACGTTCATGGTTGACAAAGACGTTGACATTCCGCAATTTAGCCCTCAGTAAATCTCGCAATTCTAGCATGCACTCAGTTATTAGTTCTCCTCGTATTTCCTCAACTATTTCTCGTCAAAGCTGTTCTAGATTTACTTGGTTTGTGTTGCGTTCATGATGATCTCCTAAATCTGTGTCAACTGTCACATTAACATTGCCCATTATTGGTAAAGATTTGAGAAACTCCTCATCTTCCGAGCCATCACTGGAAGTTGGTGTGAAGGGCACCTCTGACTTGGTCTTCATGATATCCTCTGAATCTACACTACCTTTCAGATACACAACATTGAAAACAATAATCCCGCTGCTGCCACCATTTTTATATTCCTCATGTTGAAACTGCCAAGTGTTTTCAATTAGATGATTAAATGGGCTAACTTGTTTGAATTCACACACACAGAACATTATTAGCAACAGGAAATCTATCTACCTTGGTAACCTACGCTCAGCAATGCAAATAGTTTGTATTCATTAAGTTTTCTTCATCGTATCCTCTTCGTCAGACCTTTGCTTTCCCAACAATAATTCTAGAAGTCCGTTTTCTAACCCACGAGTGGGCATTCCTCATTCATTACCAATCGTTACTTCAAAGTAGGACAACGGTTGCTGACAGACTGCGGTCGATGTTCCAGCGGTAATGCTAGATCTCCGAGATCATAATCATCACTCTCATATTATCAAAAATTAGTTGTTTGAAAAATAGGAACGTCATACACTTAGGTAAGTATACTTATTGAGAAAGTGAGGTGTTGGGTGTTTGAATGACGGGTTGGAGTTGGAGCCATATTGTATTTTTCGTATTCTCACCCAACGGAAACCGAAGTAAAGCCACTGAGTCACAAAACTCTGAAATGAATGACAACACACAAAACGGGGTGTCACGTAGCCCTTTCAAAATTCTGTGGTATCGATAAAAAATCGATTAAAGCCTTACATCAAACTTGGGAATCCTTACAGCTTACCCAATGAAAAAGTACATACCTTGGCGGGGGTCGGTCGTTCAGACTTTTTGTAGAGATTTGCGTATTGACTAATCCCTGGTTGGCATCACAATCCAATGATGAGATTATGAATGCCAGTTATTCTGCAGTTGATTGAGGTGGTATACAAACAATTAGGTAACCGACTCGTTCGGGCAATTATTAATAGGACCATTTATAATTAGTGGGCCATATCTATCTGTACGGATAATGAACCCTTTCTAGAACCCTTGGGCATGCCAACCATTAGTTGTGCTTCTAACTTTGTTGATAGCGTAGTTATGTAGGACTTACATTAATGTGTCGAAATTCTCTGACTTCCATCCAGCATTTTTTATTGATTTGATTTGATTTTATTTTTCTTCAGCCTATAGTTGTTAGCAGTATAGTTTAATATCATTGAAGGTTTTGTTGGTTCATTGGTCATTTCAATTCATTTTTCTGGAAAGATTTTACGAGCTAGTTACCTTGATATGGGATCAGTATGAGAAGCACTGCAATTGTTAGAAGAATTGAAGAAGTGGAATAGGTATAGTACTGAGCCAACACCACAGCGACTGCGATCGTATAGAGAAAGGCCACAAAGATGTACGGAGTGAATAGAAACAAGTTGTCAAGATTTGATAACCGTCGAACTACTTTCATAACTTGTGAGTTCAGGTCCTTGAAATGAACGTTTCCCGTGTCGATGAGGAGTACCTGGGGGAAGAATAAATCATTGATTTTGAAACTAAGGAATCAGAATGATGACACTTGAATCGTTCTTAGAAGATGTTGAATACGGATACATATTTAGTTAGTTATTTATACTGTAACAAAACTGCTGAAAAGTTCGATATAAGATTTAGGTTTTTATTCTCGACACTTGTAAATCTAGCACAAAAACTGAATTCAAAAACGTGACAACAGGAAATTCGTACTTAAAAAACCAGACAAATCATTGTAACAGGTGATTCAACTCCTTATCACCATTCCCATTCATCTTCCTTTCTTTCATAGTAGGGTCGGAGACGGTTAGCGTGCACCACCCGGTGCTTCTTGCGGGGAAGCTGGATTGGGAAGATGGCATCGGTGAGTTGCTTTCGCACAGTGCACAGGCCAACCCATTACCGCTGTAACTTGGGGCTCAACCCATTTTTCCTTCTGGGGTCGTACAACCAGACCTTGTTCCCCACTTCAAATGTTGGCCGCTCTAGCCACACGTCCCACAGTGGGCCAGATCGGTAATTTGGGAGCTCAAAAGTCCAAAAGTAATCTAAAAGTGGTGGAGAGACTTTATAACGCTGTCATAGGTCTTAGAATGAATGAAGTGAAGAGAGTTTTGAATTCTTCCTTCAGGAAATATTATTAACATATGATATTAATGATTTTTGTAGTGTTTTCATGGCCAGTCCTGACCTTCCGTCGTAAATCCGTTTTTGATGCGTTTATTTCAATTCTAACATACATTTCCGGATTCAGCATCAAATCATCAAAAATATTTACATATTTTCAATCGTATTGTCAGGGGTCAGGGTCTCAAATCATGAAACCCATTTGCCTCCAGTGAAAGAGGTTATTGTTTACATCAGTAGCCAAAAGTACTCCGCACCAAATGCCCTCTGGGATGCAAAAGTCGGATTGACGATCGAGTCAGTCTGTTCTCACCGTCTCTCGTGAACGTGTCCGATCCTGTCCGACCAGAGCGCTTCTAAAAGTACCTATTCAGTATTGTCTCCCTTTGTTCGAAGCTCCTAACATCTTCTTTATCGTCAAAGAAGTACTGAGACTTCCACGGTACCTACCAGTGAGTACCTACTAGCAATTAGACTCTTACTACAAAGGTCTCCTCCGTCTTCTCGATAGGTAGGAGCAACCATCAAGGAATTATATCCATTTGATTTCTGAATATATCTTGTGTAAGTCTCTTTCCACCCATACCACGGTTTAAGGCAAGATTTCCCCTAAAAATCTTCCTGGTAGCAGATGATTAAAATATCGAGGTTTAAACCCTTACAGCTGGTAGCAGAGCTCATAAACCGATCTTCTGCCCACCTACTACGCGCTGCTCTACCATTTCACAATATTACACGGAGTCGTCCCATTCTATTCAACCGAAGGCATATAATCACCAGTGACCAAATTTAAAAAAAGAAAAAACGGAACCGCGTTCCTTCCTTTTGTCGACAGAAAAAATCAAATGCATTGAACGCCATGTTGTGCGCAAAGTGCGAAAACCCTAATTTACCCTGTGCCCCGGTGAAATGTTCTCAATGTAGCCAGTCGTTTCATGTTTCTTGAACACGTCTAGGATCTATTGATAAATGGACCCGATCTTTTATGACAAAAGAACGTTTCGATAAATTAAATCTCCCGGAACTAGGGAACTTACGTTCTGAAATTGGTTCACCTAAAAAAAAAAACTCGCTGCCCTTACCGCTGAGCTCAATGAACTGAAATCGATGTCGGCCACTTCCAACATTTATCAGCGCCTATCAATATTCGACTACAATACTCAGCAATGAGTGATAAAATCCCTAAATTCATAGAGCAGGAAATAGAAAGAGTTCCCAAATTATTTACTAATAGCCCAAGGAGCTTAATCAAATTCCCCGAGAAACTGCGTTTACTTAACGCTATGAATAACCGAATTTTTAAGCAGATTTTCCAACGTATCGCAACATGTCAGAGTGATTCAGTAATGCTTAGAATAGTACAGAATAGAAATTAACTTTCAAATCCGTTTCAAAAACGTTGTTGGATGAGTTGACAACCTCACGTACTAAACTAAATTTGGCCCAGGAAAAAATGGTGGCTTAGTGATTCGCAATTTGAAATGGAGCTCCTTTGGACTATCTAGAATACAATTTCAGTGCACTTTGGTGCACTGATCAGCTGAGGAACCTCTGAGACCAATTTATATTTAAATCGACTTACGGTGCTGAAACCATAAATTGAGCTTCTTTAGTACCTACATCAAGAATACAATAACGAAATATGGAGGAGCTCTGGTAGCTCTGAGACTAATTTCTTTCCTAATCGCCTTTCGGTTTTCAAATTTAGATGGTGCTCCTTTGGGACACCTCTAAAAAAATTACGAGGAACGGAGGCGCACTAATCAGCTGAGGGGCCTCTGAGGCTAATTTCTTTTATTTTTGACCCATCGCTTCTTTCTTTATCGATATTTATTTTTTTTAAATATTTTGGGATCCTGGAGCTGTTAAGGTTGTGAACAAGTTTGGGAGGCGCGAAGCGCCAAGTTTTGGTGATAATCTCCTATAGGTATGGCGTTTAATAATATTGTAGACCAATGATCTGCGTAGATGAGCTAATACAGAAATTATAAACTTTTTTATCATATTTTTCATCGTTTTTATGGATTGGAATCAATGATTAAAAATAGTTGGTGGATGTGAGGTCCCATTATTTTATTGATGGTAACGATGAATAACGGTGAGTACCTAGCTTTAGAGTAGTACACGTTCAAAGTTTAGGCAGTATTAAAGGTGTAATAAACGTTCATTTAAAGCGAACTACGTGTTGCCAACTGCCACATCAATAATTTCCTCCGTGCTCTTTTTGACATGGATATATCTACTGGCTGGACTGCGTGAGTAC
The DNA here is from genome assembly GCA_030762985.1 of Adelphocoris suturalis. Taxonomy (NCBI): domain Eukaryota; kingdom Metazoa; phylum Arthropoda; class Insecta; order Hemiptera; family Miridae; genus Adelphocoris; species Adelphocoris suturalis. Next base: position 38,313,274 of record CM061040.1, read on the forward strand.
GAAAATTAGTATAGAAAAATGCAACGGTTTTTATCATTTAATAATGATTAGCCGGACGTTTCCATTTGTTTTTGTCACGTCACCAGCGTCACGTCACAATGGGGTTTTCTGTTGATTTTCACGTACAACCAATGCGTTACTAGGGAAGTGTAACTCCCTTAGTTTTCATCGCAGGAAATCTTTAGCCACTTTTTGGAATGCTCTCATTTTATCACAGCATCTCATAATCCCTAAGCCTCTGTAGTGTCAAGGAAAGCTGATTTATTACGCTCAGTTATAAACTAATATTGCTAAGTAACCACAATGAACTAATAATGTGTAAAATTAATCATTATTAAATGATCTGACTTTAGAACCGTAGGTCTACCGTCCGTTTTTTTCCTTTTCTATTGATTTTCACGTACAACCAATGGGTTAGTAGCGAAGTTTGTCCCTTAGTTTTCGTAGCAGGAAAATCGTTCGCCACTTTTTGGAATGCTCTTACTTTATCACAACATCTCATGATCCCTAAGCCATTGTAGTTTCAAGGAAAGCTGATTTATTACGTAAAGTTATGAACTAATATTGCTAAGTAACCATAATGAACAAATAATGTGAAAAGAAGGCACTAGGTACAAGGTAGGTATGCTGTTGAGTAGTAGGTACTTGTAAGCAGTAGGTACTAGACGGTGCATACATCTCTGATCTGATGATGTGCTCCTAAAGCTGATGATTTCTATGGTATTTATTCTCTGAAGTTTAAATTATAAGACGACTAAAATGATTGACTCATTCTTACTCATCTGAGTGGGCTAAATTGTCTCCTGTTCACTCTAGGAAGTTGAGATTCCATAGGGGGACTCTCAGGGCCACTAAGGGACTAATGAAATTATTGGATCTTTCCGAATCAGCTGAGTGAGCTGAATTGTCTCCTGTTTCTCCTAGGAAGTTGAGATTGGATAGGGAGACTCCCTGGGACATTAGGAGACGATTGAAATGATTGGCTCACTCCAAATCAGCGGAGTAAGCTACATTCTCTCCTGTTCATCCTAGGAAGTTGAAATTAGATATGGACATTAAGAGATGATTGAATTAATTGGGTCTTTTCTGATCAGTTGACATTTTGACATGGATATTTATCACCTGTCATGGGTCATTTCGCATCTATAGCTTGTATTTTGTCACTTGTCATGGTTCATTTTGCATCTGTAATTTGAAATATGTATTGAAAATCAAATTGACATATCCGTGCCACGATTTTTTTCCGTGTTAGCGTTAAAAATTGACATGTTCATATACAGGTTGTCTCATGTTGAAATGTGAACCTGGAAAATTTATTAAGTTTTTTTTCTTCGACAATGCATTTCATGTTCGAGTTTCTGATATATTTCTTTTTTGTTTTGGATAGCTTTTCCATATTTATATAGAGAATATAAGGGAGGAGATGTAGGGAATATATTTAAAAAACTACGTGCCTTTGTGGGGGGGGGGGGGGCTCCGCCCCTCTACACCCCCGTTTTCTAATTTTTATTTCATTTTGTTTTACAACTAATTGAAAACAGATCAAAAAGTAGTGTTTTTTATTATTATGTACATATTTATTCTTTTTTGGTGAGGTGTTTTTTTGTGATATCTCGAATTTTACTTGCGAACTTCAAATTCTAAGAGAGTTTTCTTGAATACTATTTGTTGATATATCTTTGTACTTGTCTAATTTAATGGTATTTCAACCCTCTGGTGTATCCTGTACTACGGGGATGCGGTACCAAACCCATTCTAACAGATTGACCCCAAACCACAACCACACGTAGTGAAGTACTGTTGATATCATCCATCGTGGTCTGGTGAATAGCATTACAGGCTGAGGTTCAATCGGTCCCGGGTTCGATTCCAAATCGGCATCGATTTCATGCATCGTATTTCAACCTCCGGAACATATTTTTAAACGTCATTTTGTTCTATTGATTCCACTTATCTGTATTTTAAAAGAAGGATTAATTTAGGATTTTTATTTTATTTTTGAGATGCGAGCTTGCAAGCATCTAGATCACTAGGTAAACTACACACATAATCATTATCTATTTTTCCAACCAATCTGAACTGTTACTAAGGGATTGACTACTTGAACCACGGCACCATTACTAGTACTACTACTAGTACTACTCCCTTCTAAACGTTTTTATAGCTCCATGAGAAGGCTCCGAACTGGGCACTGCAACACGAAAACGGCTCTTTTCAAAAAAGGCATAGCCCTCTCGCCGTACTGTCCTCACTGCGCTTCTCATGAAGAAAATCTGGAGCATATTTTCCTGGAATGTCCTCACTACCACACTCAAAGAACTACGTTACTGGAAAGCATATGGCTAGCAAACTATACTCAGCATTCTGATCCATCTGTTCAACTAATCTATATTTTTTCTTTACGAATTTATGGTATCGGACGGTGCTCTTACGTCCTAGTTTCAGAGATTGATAAAATCAAATAAATGACCTACACTTAACGAGTATCCTGTATTTAACAAGAGCTAACCGACGAACTGAAAATTATTCATTAAAAGTGATTATAAAGACGATTTCGTGAGAATTTTATTGGTTTTATTACAGCAAATTCAATTATGGTAGAAGATCTTGTGAATGAGGTTTGGAGACAATCCGTTAGGATGCGCTCGGTACCGGCATCTCCGTACCAATGCCCTAGACTCTTCTTTAAATACTAGTAGCGCCTAAAAGCTCAGCATAAATTTCGATCAACTGTATAGGGTAGAATTTAAGGGCTGATAAAAAAATAGATCTCGAACCAAGATTTAGCATATATATTATCATCCCAAAGAGTCGAATGAAACCCCCGGATCTCTTCACGTTAAACCGTTCGCTTACCCTAAGGCCTAGAATCTTTGGCAGCGACAAAAAGTCTGCCAAGTTGAGTGTGGCCAAGTTTCCTCGTTTACTCATCATCTTCTTCCAACTATAATCCAAATTCAAGCGAACTTGAACAACTAGAGAGTGAAAAGACGGAACATAATGGAATTTACGTTTGCGCATGAGCAGAATGAAGTAATGATTTGGCAACAATGAAACTGATAGGGGACCATCTACAACCTAACCCCCGTATTCTCTGACAATTTCATCGAAATCGGATGAAAACAGTGGCAATAAAGGACGTTACTAGGATTTCACATAGGAGCATGCGCAGTAGCTATTAATGATACAATCATGTTGAAATTGACATGGGATGATAAAATCGTCATCCCCCAACTATCATCCGAATTTCAGCGAGATCAAACGACTAGGGCGTGAGAAAATTATGCTTGGTAGAATTTTTATTTGCGCATGCGCAGCGTGAGGTATTAAGTCAAGAACGATGAAACTGATAGGGGACCATCTGCCTCCTAGCGAGTGGAAATTTTCATTTTGGAGACCAACATTTTTTTTTCTCCCGAAAATAAAACCAATGTTTCCGCTACCTTTGGGTAGATTCGGAAGCAAAAAGTCAACTACATGGGAGTGAATCATAACTGGTTGAACATAATAAAAATTGCCTAAGGTATAACCTAAGACGATCGTAACAGCTGACATAATTCCAATTGAACAGAGTGGTCTGAAACGAAGTGGAATTGGGTTACTTTCTATTTACCTATTTTATTTATTTATTTAACCCTCCGGTCTTCAGTGTGGGTTGGATCCGAACCGGACGGGTGTATTATTGACCATATCACTAACTTTTCGGAAACGCTTGGGGGGCTCAGTTACCCTATTAGGCAGTTGCTCATGACTTTGAATTCCCTAGTGAATTCTCTAGTTTCGGGTTGGATCCGACCCAATCAAAAGTGTTGCGTGAAAGTTTTACCATTCTTATTTGCACACAATTTTTTTTAGTTTCCACCCGAAAATGGCGTCAGAAAAATCAACCGAGTTAGTGAAGAGGTCCTAGCCGAATCGGTAGGACAGGAGGCAGAATCTGAAGAAGAGCACAGCTGGTAGAGGCACCAGAAAAAACTTCTTTTTCCTAGGGTTTTTAACAGCAGCCCATACCTAGACGGATATATTTCAGAATATGAAAACGAATGTATACCAGCACTGACGTGGTTGCAAAGTTTTTTTTAAAGGGTGGAGAGGACTTTGAATACTATGAACAAGATGACATTTTTGGTGATCATGAAGATACACCAGCGGTTCAAAATGTGCTAACGAGAGTTATGTCAACGTAAGAAGTCTACTTATACCTACTTGTACATACTTATCTGCATTTATGAAGTGTATCTGGCGAGCATGAATCGTCAATTATCATGCCTAAATCGTCAAATTGATGCTGATTTAGGAATAGAAGTGTGATGTTTTCAGAGGGATGCAAAAACTGATCTGAAATCAATGTGTAACTATCTTGATTATTTTCAATATGATATTTCAAAATAAGTTTTTCAGTGTCTATTGACTGATTCGTCCATTTTATTCCGTTTTATTGTTACAGTGAAGTTCTCTATTAATTAGTGATACCCTTAATATCATTCTAGTTAACCCACACTAGTATTGACTTATTCGTGTTTTACCTTCTTACGTGGGGAAATGTTAGATGTTTTAGCATGCACAAGTTTAGCCATGACACCCTGTCCCGTAAATGACAGGAAAATATGACACGAAAGTATCACGAAGTTTTCTATTGATTTCCACGTACAACCATGCTGTTGCAAGGGAAGTGTAACTCTCTTAGTCATCGTTCCACGATAATCGTTCGCCACTTTTTGGAATGCTTTCGTTTTATCACGTTTCATGATCCTTAAGCATCTGTAGTGTCAAGGAAAGCTGATTTATAGCGCCAAGTTACTAACTAATAATGCTTCATAAACATAATGGCAAAGCATGTGCATGTTTTCAATAATTTAAGCCGACGGCTTTAAGTAACTAGCAACCGGGAGGTCAAGGGGGGGTGAAACCCCCCTTGCAAGGCCCGAAGGGCCGAATTTTTATTCTAAAGTTAATATAATGTTTATTACAATTATAGTCTTGTTCGAACTGCCGAAGAGGTAACATCGGAGAGCGAAACAAAAAACGAATGTCAGTTGTTTCCGCGAGTGTTTTCGCGCGTTTGCGGAATGGAGGTCACTGTCCTCGAAGTGATATCGCGAGCGCTAGCCCAAGCAAAACAACAACAAGAATTTGTCAACACCTCTCCAGAGCTTCGTAATTCGCCTGCTGTTCATAGCACAGTTAGTGAGTTATTAAAAATCATTACCCATTTATGTGATATTTTGAAGGAAGCTAATGACGCTGGTCTACAGGAACGTGCTCGAGTCAATCAACTGGAGATTGAGATCGACACAATCAAAACTAAAACACTGAGCAAAACAAATCAGCAAGCCCCTCCCATTGAGTCCTATTCAACAGACGAAGAAATCCTAGCCGAAGAGACGGGCGAATGGGATAACGTCATTCAAAGAGGACACAAAAGAAAAAAATCTATTTCACGTCCACTAATCATAAATTCTATTGCCAAGCCAAAACCAAAAAAAGATCCAAAACCTCCTCCCGTTTATATTGAAAGGGTTACCTCCTTTCCAGCCCTCAAGAAAATGGTCGAGGAACAAACCGGCGAAGTTAGTTTTACCACTATGTCAAATGATGTGGTCAAAATTAACACGATGGATTCAGATGGCTTTCGTGCTATCACTAAGTGTTTTGCGGACAAAAAAATTCCGCACTATACATACCAAAATAAACAGGACAGGCCCATCAAAGTCATGATTAAAGGAATCCACAAATCATGGACAAATGAGGAGGTCCTTGATGATCTGAGAAACCAATTTGGTTCCCACAGTGTACTTCAAGTAGACAGAAAACTCGAATGGAAATCTAAAAATCCATTAGATATGTGCATTGTCGATTTTCGTAAAGATTTAGATCCCGAGAAAATCTATGAAATTAAGCAGGTTCTCAAAGGGCGTGTGACAGTGCATCCGATCAAATCTTCGAAACATCCATCCCAATGTAAAAGATGTCAAGAATTTAACCACACCAAAAACTACTGCTCCAAGCCACCTAGATGTGTTAAGTGTGCTAAGGGCCACTTCACTGAAGAATGCACCAAGGCCAGAGATACACCTGCAAAATGCGCCAACTGCTCTGGAGACCACACTGCAAATTATCGCGGTTGCCCAGTAGCTATTGAAGCTATTAATAGAAACAAGAAAATTCCTCATCAACAACAGATGGAAAAGTTAGAGCAAGTAAAACCCAATAAAGAAACATTCATACCAAAAAAGCCGTTACTCTGTAATAAAAAAACGGCCCAGGTAGCCGCCAGTGAGGTCTCTAATCTCCTGTCATACTCGAAAGTTCTGCAAAATCAGAAAAAGCTACAACAACTGCCAACCGGGCAATCGGTCGATCCCGTCAACAAAGACACCCACTCAAAAATAAATCAGATTTTCGAAATAGTCACAAAACTCAGCCAGAGTATCAGCAACCTGGATGAGCGTGTTCGTAGAATCGAAAGCACTCGTCCGGAAAGATCAACATGAATAGTGTCAAAATACTCTGCTGGAATGCCAATGGGCTCATGTCACGAAAAACTGAGCTTCAGTTGGCTCTAGACTTCAACCGGATTGACATTTGTCTCATTTCTGAGACACATTTTACCAACGAATCGTACCTCCGACTCAAAGGCTACAAGTGCTACCACGCCATTCATCCAAGCAATCAAGCGCGCGGCGGCAGTGCAGTATTGATTAAAGAAAGCCTTTATCACCATGAGCAAGTCAAAATAGAAACTGAAGCGTTCCAGATATGTGCCATTGCAATCAGGACCACTTCATTCATGATTAATGTTGCAAGCATATATTGTCCGCCGAGGCACCAAACGACATACGATGAATACATGGGTATACTCTCCCAACTTGGGAATCGTTTCATCCTAGGAGGGGATTTCAATGCTAAAAATACACTTTGGGGTTCAAGACTAACTACTACAAAAGGTCGTAGATTGATTCAAGCAATCAATGATAAAAACTGCGAAGCATTTTCAACCGGGAAACCAACATACTGGCCACAAGACCCCGACAAGACACCCGATCTGATTGACTTTTTCATTACGAAAAACATTTCAGCGAACTACCTGCTAGTCGAAGAAAACTTTGATCTCAGTTCAGATCATTCACCCATCATACTGACACTCAGTGATCGAATCATTCAGAAGCCATCCAACCCTGCCCTAGTGAATCAGAAGACCAACTGGGAGCTCTTCAAGCAAGAAATATGCAGACATATCGACTTGAGTAAGTCCTTACAATCACCAGAAGAAATTGAACACGAGCTCGAGCATCTTGTTTGCAGTATACAAACTGTTGCTTGGGAAAATACACCAACACTTACAAGGCGACTCCGAGGGATCAATTACCCTCGGGAAATAGTCACTGCAATAAAAGAAAAACGCAAGGCCAGAAAACGATGGCAAGTAACTAGAGTACCCAGCCATAAATCAGAATGGTACAAGGCAGAAAGTGAACTGAGGTCTTTGACACAGGAGATCAATGAAGAAACCCAAGAGCACTATATCATGGGACTCACAAGTCATCGTGATACTGATTACTCACTCTGGAAGGCTACCAAATATCTTAAAAGACCAATAATACAAGCTTCACCCATAAAAAATTCCGATGGGAGTTGGGCTAAGAGTAATCAAGACAAAGCAGCGATTTTTGCTGATTACCTAGCAAACATATTCACTCCAAACATTGCTATGACAGATGAACTGACTCTAGAGGTCGCAAATGGTATTGATAAAGATGTCGACATTCCACCCGTTACTATCAAAGAGATTAAGCTCATAATCGATAAGGAAATCAGTCCAAAAAAGGCTCCTGGCTACGACCTTATCACTGGTCAGATCCTTGAGCATCTCCCGCGTAAAGCCATTGCAAAAATAACCATGATTATTAATGCAATTATAAAACACCGTTGCATTCCTCAGTTGTGGAAGATTGCCGAGGTCATAATGATTCCTAAACCTGGAAAGCCTCCCACGGAGCCAAGTTCGTACAGACCAATCTCACTTCTACCAGTATTATCAAAATTATTTGAAAAACTAATCCACAAGCGACTAGTACCCATAATCGAAGAACGTAAGCTGTTCCCAAGGCACCAGTTTGGCTTTCGACAGAAACATTCCACTATCGATCAAGTCCATAGAATAACACATATAATTGAACAAGCCCTTGAGGAAAAGAAAGTCTGCTCAGCCGTCTTCCTAGACGTCGCTCAGGCGTTTGACAAAGTTTGGCATGAGGGACTCAACTACAAGCTGCGCAAAAATCTACCAATAAAGTATGCTGAGCTGCTTCAGTCTTATCTCACCAATCGCTATTTCAGAATAAAGCAAGAAGACGCCTACTCAGAGCCAAAGCTAATCAAGGCAGGAGTCCCACAAGGGAGTGTTCTTGGACCGCTCTTGTATGTCCTTTATACCAGTGATCTCCCAGAAATTGGAATGAACACCACAGCCACCTTCGCAGATGATACAGCGATTTTGGCAGTCGGAGAATGTAACACTGAATCCACCAACAAGTTAAATCAATCAATATCCAGCATACAAAAGTGGACAGCAAAATGGAGAATCAAGATAAATGAAACTAAGTCGGTACATGTCGATTTCACCAACAAGAGAATCGAGTATATTCCGGTACATTTCATGGGAAAAGTTATTCCGAATGCTAATGAAGCCAAATACCTAGGCATGACACTGGACGCCAAACTTAAATGGAAAGCCCATGTCAAGAAAAAGAAGGAAGAACTCCTTCTAAAATTCAGAAAAATGCATTGGCTAATGGGGAGACGGTCGAAGTTGTCAATCCAGAACAAGCTAACACTGTATAACCAAGTCCTTAAACCAGTCTGGACTTATGGAGCTCAGCTTTGGGGCTGTACGGCTCAGTCAAATCGAGACATCATCCAAAAATTCCAGAACAATGTGCTAAGAACGGTGGTCAATGCACCATGGTACTTTCGAAACGAACGTCTCCATCATGAGCTTCGGATCGAAACAATAAACGATGCTATAAAGCGACAAGCTGTGAGACACCTACAGCGGTTAAGATGTCACATCAACGAGGAAGCTGTCCAACTCCTTGATACAAGTGATATCATCAGAAGATTGAAGCGTACCAAACCACTCGACCTTGCTTACTTGTGAAGCAGTGAAGTGAAACATCCACCATAATCAACAAAACTCAGTGATGTATCTTAGTTTTGAATTAAAGTCCATATTTTCAAAATAATATTGTTAATAAGTAATACTTGGTGCAATAAAGAATATTGAAAAAAAAAAAAAAAAAAAAAAAAAAAAATATACAATTATAGCAAACCATAATTATTATTCATAAATTCTTTAAAAAAAAAAAATAAAAAAAAAATAAAATAAAATAAAAACAAAGGAAAAACAACAGAAAAGTGAGGACGGGTCGGATCCATCGAGAATAGAAGATACTACAGCGGCCCTTCCCGTGCAAGCCGAAAGTGTGCTCTGCCCCCCCAACCCCTTGGTTCCCCAACCCCGCCCTGCGGAGCGTTACCACCTTACAACCGACCAGTTTCTAGGGAAATGTATCGCCGTTAGTTTTCATCGCACAAAAATCGTTCTCCACTCTTTGGAAAGCTCTCGATTTATCACACATTTCTTTTATATTTGTTCTTTTATTCATGTCGCAGTTTTATATTTATTTATGTTATAAATTGATATAGTAAACAATGCGGCTTGCTTTGTTGTTACTTGGTTGAGAACTTAATCTTGATTATAGTATTGTAGACGCACACCATAACAGAAAATTACCTACCTAGGTACTTAGTTCTAATTTCGATTAGTAAAACATTTATGTCATAGTTTTAAATTTATTTACATTTACGAATTAGTGGGAAGAAAGCTTGTTTCATGTTTTAGCATTTTAGCTGCATGCTCAAGGCGGAAAGTTAGCCGCCCTGCGAGGCCCGAAGGGCCGAGTTTTGGCTGATTCGTGTTGAAGTCAAAAAAATATCTGTATAGTTTATAGTAAAAAAAAGTCTGTCAAGTTAGATGTACACATTGTTTCAAATTATCTTTAAAGATTCCATGAAGGGTCAGTTTGAGCAAAATCTTCAATCAGGCAAATTAGAAAAAAGTTCCCGCATGATTGTAGGAGCGAATTTTTGTACATTATTGAATTATAATAAAATAAATAAATAAAAATGAATGAATGAATGAATATGAAATTAATTTCAATGATTTTTAATTGAAAATGTGTGCACTTTGAGTGCGTAGAAATTGTTAACTGGGTCATTATCATATAAATGTATTTTTCGTGGTCTAAAAGAATAAAACATGGAAAACTCAAGTTCATGGAATCTATATGTATGCGTAATACATAATGCGTAAGTATCCTAGAGTGATAATATGACGGTTTGCGAGTTAGACCATTTTTCAACTTTACATAAATTTTCAAAAATTCGAATCACAGTTTTCCAATATCACGTGAATGAAGCCCTAAGCCATAGTTTTTTCTTGATTTTTGTCCCAATTTTATGGTACTAATACAAAACGTGATTATTCGCTTTTGTGCTTTATGCACCCCTTGACAAGTTCTCAATTTTCTATGAATTTTCACAAATTTGAAAGAAAAAAAAAAGATTATCACACAAGTGACACCTTTATTTGATTTTTTCATTTATTTAATGTTTTGCAATACATTTTGAGTGTTAGTATACTATACAATATTAGTATACTATACAGTGTTAGTATACCTACTGTATGACCTTTTGTATAAAGCGACCCCCATGTGCGTCAGTTTACATTTTCCCAATTTCCCATTAATTTCCAAAAATTAACAATCTAGTAATGGAGACGAGCTAAACCCCTCCTCATCCCTTTGCGACATCAGTGACAAAATCCTCCACCAACGTCCAACTCCTCATTCCTCTATCGCAGCAAACTCAGGAATGATCGACATAAATAGCCATTGTACAAATTAGATAGAAAGGTAAGGAATGTACTTCTTCACTAACGCCTGATGCTTTCTTCTTAGGCTCCTGTCCATCCATATGCTACGCAAACACCCATTCTCGTGGAGAAAAAGAAAAAGAAACGACACTAACGAGAACCAAAGAAAACGAGGCGAAAAACAGCACGAAAACAGTGGCAAAGTGGCGGATACTGCGTAGTAGGCAGGGAGGTCCAAGAAAGTTGGGGAACCAGAGGGTGGGGGAAGCGTGACACATCGTGCGGGCTCACAGGGCCACTCTAGTATCTTCTATTCTCGTTGGTCGGATTCGACCCAACTAAAGCCACTATTCCAGTCTTGACCACTGAAATACCGGAGGGTTATTTTTATTTTATTCTTGCTTAGTTTAATCGCTCGCTGAGGGTGAGGTAGATGGGGGGCTTAAAGGGACCTCTACTTCAAGACTGTCAACTACTCAAGTATCTGGAGGTATAGCCTAACCTCAACAAACTGAGCCCACTCTCTCAGGCCCTCCAACCATGGTTCAGGTGGGGGTAGACAATTTTAAAACTGTTTAGGCACCCTATCGGACAAACCCCAGAAGATCCCTTCATTCGTAGATGGAATCGGTTGAGCCGTTTGGTGGTGCATAGCGTGGACAGACAGTCGGAGTTTCATTCTTATAATATTACTAGCATAGTTTTCTCGCTCATTTTGCTCGCTCGGTGTGGGATGTGTAGATGCAATGGGACCCATTCAAAATATTGGAAACGTAAGTACCATTTGGACTGGAGTTTTAATTAACGTTTTTAAATAGAAATATTATTGTAAATAACTTTTCACTGCTTACCTTTTTTAGTAATAATGTTTGTAGAGATACTCGGAGCTGAATCCCCATATGGGTTACGCTGGCCTTCCACAAATGTTTAGTGATGACATAAAGAAGGGAGACCGACCACAGTGAAAAACTGAAGAGTTTATTTGGCTCGAACGCATAATAATAGTATAGTAAGGCCTGCAGGGCGCTGAAATAAAAAAAAGTACTCATCTCAACAATAAAGAAAAACCAATAATGGTGTTCATCAAATTTGAATAAAATGTTTCTTATGAGACTATACCATTATAAAAATAAAGTTATTCCAGTGGGTCGTCCAGTGGATGCTTGAGTTAAACTAAAGGAACACCTACAAATTATTATACAAATGTATTTTATTTTTGTATTAGGTAGCCCTTCAACGCAGATCTCTAGTCTATAATTATTAAACCACATACCGAAATTAAAATAATAACAATATATAATTATAACTCATTTATGATTTGCAGAGATCTAGGCCAAGGAGAAACACGAAATTTGGTTTAATTACAACATAATTTTCCTAGAGATGGCGATGTGACTGGTGGTGAGGGCGACCGCTGGAACGGAGAGATGATAGCTGGAGCTGAGGGCGATGTTGGCGTTGTCTTGAATTTATTCTGATATCAAAATTATGCTTCAAAGATTCCACTCGCATCAAAATCCTAATTATTGGGCGTTAGAACAATAATTGATTGATACGAACTAAATCACTCGCGACGAAGTTGTGGAAACCCATTTCAAAACGGAAGTTAGTGAAAAAGTGTTGTCTATTTCCACAAAAAATGCCTCTGAGGGGAGATTTGTAAAAAAAAAAAAAAATAAAAAAATAAAAAAAGTATGTGTGTTTTTCTGTGTGCGTAAGTCCGCAAATCCTTTTAACAAGCTTAATTGTCATAATATTCCACCGATTTTTATGAAACGTTCATCGAATGTGCGGGCTAGGGTGAAGATGAGGATCCTCTACGGGTTTTGTTGTTCCCGAATCAATACTTTACTCGGCGCATGTGCAAACGTAAATTCCATCGAGGATCATTTTCTCACGTCTTTCAATCTCACTCAAATTTGGAGGATGAGTAGAAGAGGTTATTTCGATCATTCGATGGGAATTTCAACATAATCCTATCACTAGTAGCTACTGCGCATGCGCGAATGCGTATTCTTTTTTAAACGAACCTAATTTCCACAGTTAATTCCATTATTCATTTCATATTTCTCAGATCATTACTTCATTTTGCATTTGCGAGAACGCGAATTCCTTTAAGGATCTTTTTTTACGCCCTAGTCGTCCAATCCAGCTCAAATTAGGTGCATAGTTGGGGAAAGATGATTTTATTATTCCATGTTAATTTCAACATGATTGCATCATCATTAGCTCTTGCGCATGCGCGAAAGTGTACAAACATGTACTATGTGAACCAAGATTATTTCTAATTTTCATCAGATTTTGATTACATTTTCTGGTACTTTGTGAGTTAGACTGTAGATTGTTCCCTACCAATTTCATTTTTCTCAAAATATTACTCAATTCTGCGCATGTGCTAACGTAAATTACTTCAAGCACCATTTTTCCGTTTCCTAAATGACCAATTTCGAAGTTGTACGTTACCTACATCTTGATTGACTATATTCCTCTATGTAGTTTTCAATGATTACTAAAACTATTTCAATGATCTATACATATATGTATGTTATTTTCTATTGAGTGGTACCTATTTACTTAAATATTGTTATACAGATATTAGGGGGACTAGTAAAATGTAGATGTTTTAATTAATTGCATTAATTTTTGCTCTGCAGGTGCCTATTTCTACGCAGTCATATTGATGTCAACCTTCGGATCTGCATTTTGAAATTGACCTCCTTTGTAATATCAAGAATTCGATATCAGTGCACAATAAGCTGTGGGGGCTTTGAGCCTCATTTGTTTTTTAATTAACTTATGTTGCTAAAACCTGGAATGTAGCTCCTTTTTGGAGATCTGGAATACATTACAAAGTATGGGGGACTCAGATCAGCTTCGGAACCTCCAAGGCTAACTTTCCTATTTTACTCGCGGTGTTGTTATTTAGATGAAGCTCCTCTGGGACTCCTCGGAAACAATTACGACGTACGGAGGCGCACGGATCAGTTTAGGACCCTCTGAACCTATATTCTTTCCTTACCTATCGACTTTTTTTTGTTGACATTTTTACTGTGAAGCATAAAATTGCGGGGTCTTGGAACTGTAAAAGTATGAACCCTTCTCGGTGGCACGATGCCCAATGTTCTGATCAAATATTACAAACGGAGTTTCACAATAATAGACCAACGATCTGCTTAAAAGGGCTATCTAACGCAGAAATAATAAACCATTGAGTAATAATTTGCAGCGTTTCTTTCTTGGTCAATTACAAAGGAACATCTATTCTGGAGGTTATTAATTTTTTTCTTGTTCAATGTTACTTACAAAAGTTCATGAAAATCTAATAAAACCACAGAGTCGTTTGAATACTGTTGCCTGGATAACAAGAACAACTAGAACTTTTGGGGAATCCATCACAACCCCCTCTCTTTCCCCAACCACCTCTTTATCCCATCGGATTGATGAAAAAACAACTGCTATCTACTTGGTAACCGCATCATGGCATTGAATACATCCTTTGTAAGTTTGCGGACTCTGCAGCACATGGTAGAAGTTCTAATTTACACTCGAACAAATATACACTGCATATAGTGTCTAATGTCTCTTATACTACCACTTAAAAAATATTGTGGAGTGCCTAACGCGGCCACTGGGCCAGCATGCAAGTTCTGGAGCTCGCCAGTCCTAAGGTCCTCCAAAATCCTCAGAATATCAGCAGCAGCATAGATTACCACCCAGTTCTGAGGAGAATACTTGCTGAGGAGAAGTCACTACCTAGCCAACCAGCACTGACCTTTGCTTAGACGTATACACTTGAGGACACTAGGTGGGGTGCCTTGCCAGGAGGACATTTCAGTGAACTCCACTGTCAAACGCTAGCAGCCTCCAATAGTATGCTCTTGTGAGCCTGCCAAAGAGTGCCCCTTGGTATGTTTATTTATTATCACCTGTATAAGAGGTTACAGTTGAATAAGAACCTGTAATCCAACCTTGTAGATTGCAGTGTACATTAATATTCTTGATAGTACAAGAATGAAAACAGCATGACCATACAAAATCAATATCTTCCAATTAATAACTAAACTATTCCTGTCTTAAGTTAAATTTTATTGCATCTCTTACTCAATAAAAACCCTGCTAAATGTTTTAGCCTTTGTCTTTATTCCCACCAAGTGTTTTTGGAAAACACCTCACTATGGTTGGAGTCAGATGTATAGAACATATATCTTAATTCGATTTATCGTCTTACGATACATGATTCTTATATAATGTTTTAAAGGACTGGGAATTTAACATTTTACGAAAGAATTTTATCATCTATATAGTCCAAGAGCCCGTGACAAAAACCATTAGTTTTTTATCCCAAATTCCAAGGTACTTTACGGATGGTATACTTTGTAGGAGTATATACCACCCACTCTGCCACCTCGAACAGCTCGGATCAATCTGTGGGATTAATCCAAAATTGAGCCCAACACCCGCAAAATCGTGTTATATGACTCCGCTTGATTCTTCTGTCTTCTCAAACTAGGTGTTATGGAGGTACAAAAAAACACTCTGCCATCCGGACTAAGCCGGGTTCGCTAAGCCGACAAATTGCAACATTTTACTTGAAAATATTCTTAATCGGGTTATTTGACCCCGATATATTCGTATGCCATTCGAAACTACGTGATATGCAGGTTAAAAAAATCAATTTTGCCATCCGAACCAAGTCAGGTTTGCTAAGCAGGAAAATTTCAATCTTGCTCTTAAAAAAAATTCAAAATCGAGTTATTTAATCCCGATTGATTCTTGTGTCATCCACAAGTAGATGAAATGAAGGTACCAAGAAACCTACTCTGCCATTCATACCAAGTCGGGTTCGCTTAGCAGACAAATTTCAAAATTTCACTTAATAAAATTCAAAATTGAGTTATTTCCCCCCGATTGATTAATGTGTAATCTCCAACTAGTTATTATGGGGGTACGAAAAAACCACTTTTTCTGTCAGCCATATCAAGTCGCGTTCAGTATACAGACAAAATTTATAAACTAAGTTTAAAAAATTCAAAATGGAGTTTTTTTAATCTCTAATTGAATCTTGAACCACCTCAAACAAGTTTTCAAGGACAC